>APFE030379962.1:80216-174449 GCA_000404065.3 Pinus taeda
TAAGTAATCATGATTTCAAAAAAAAATGGACAAAATAAATTTTAAAGTGTGAAAAATAAGCCCTCTAAAAAAATGTATGTTGCATCAACACGTTTCAAAATCAGCGTGAAAATCATTAACATTCAAAAATAAATTTTTATATTTGATACATAATAAGATTTAAAGTGCCAAAAACTATGCTCTAAAAAAAATATGTGTGTTCTGCAATGCCCCTTTTCAAAATCGGATCACTTTTTTGCTATCTCTACGAAATGAGTAATGGTATCAGTTCTTGTTTCAAAGCTTATGTTGTTTTATATTCAATGAATGCTTGAACACGATTCACCTTACTTCCCCATTTCCTTAAGAAAGTGTCTTATAATTGATCCCAATCATGTATACTTCTTGGGGCAAGTCTTTGAACCATTTTCTGACTTCACCAATGAAACTTTGTGAAAACAATCTCATTTTAACATCTTCATCATCTACTTCCTCCAATTATATGAAATCATTAAATTGATCAACACGTTGTTCTGCAGTAACTCCCTCTTCACCTCCAATTTTTTTTATTCTAGTGGAATATCCTTGTGGTAGTTCATGAAGTTGAGCAGGTGAGGCAAGAGGAGCATATCTAACATGGCCTACTAGAGGTGGAAGAGGAACTCCTGCCATTGTAGAAATAACAACAGTAAATGTACCAGCAAAAACTACAATTGGTGGGATAGTTATCAAACAAGTATGAGTGGTAGGAAAATGAGTTACAGATATCTTCAACTCAGAAATAAAAGAACTACACTCAAGTAAATGTACACCTGCGCTTATTTTCAACAAGAATTCAAAGGATCAAGCTCTTTTAGTTTTTCTAAAGACTCTTGTTCTAATAACAATTCTGATCTGACAGTTTCCCAAAACTTTTCTTTATCTTCTTTGGAAACAATAATTGTGGTATCTACCCCTAATCTTTTTAGATCCAAGACATTTTTTGTTAATTTATTTTCCGATTTAGACCTAAAAAGAGTTTGCTCAAACTTTTCATCAAATTTTATGTCTTCAAAACTTTAAACACCTCTAGGGGGTAAAGATGAAGACCTAAAAAGAAGTGGAATCCCTGATTTTGATGAGCTACCAATTCCTTTGAGAATTTCCTCTAGATCATCAACTATCTTTGGTATAGACCAGTGTAAAGATAAATGCATCTTTGCACTGGTCTATAACTGTTAGTTTTAGGTATGTTCTATGCTAGAGCAATTTATTTTCAATTTTCATAGTTAGCTCAATATCTTTTCCAAATTAGCATTCACATCAGCATTAAAGTAAACTGCAAATAGAACATAAATATGAATCGCAAAAGAAAAGCCAAGACAAGAGGACACAAGATGTGGCGCTAGTGAGGGACAAACCCCAATGTGGGGAAACCCTTGATCAATTCTTCTTATATGTTCTTCAATAGTTCAGCAGAGAGAGAGAGAGATAGTACATTTACCACTGAAGTCAACACTTTGACTTATCTAGATGAGAGCATAGATCATCTCTAAGAAGATGATACATGAAATCAGTTGAAGACATGTTGCTTCAATTGATTCTCCAAGGTGACTCCTTCCCTATCATCGTGCTACATATCGTCATCATGTTGCACCTCACCGTGTTGCACCATGGTGCACCCATCATCACAATGCTAGACCTCATAACTGCTGCACCTAATGTTGTATTGTTGTCTCATGTGTCATGATTGAACCATGTTGGCCATGTTTGATGTCTCATTGCTTGCTTGATGTCCCTTTCATGCTTGTTGTACCATTACATGCTTGGTGTACTTGCTGCTAAGTACCATACAATTGTCCCAATGTTAGTTTGTTGTCCCTTGCATGCTGATGTACCAATGTGCTATACTTGGAGCACTATGAACTTGTTAATCATACAGCGGCACCTCACCATTGTGTTGCCCCTCATTATGCTATGATACACTTCGTCACTATACCCATCATGTTGCAGTATTCATCAACATGCTGCTACAATATATCATCATCATGCTACTTCAATGTATCATTATCACTATTTTGAGGCTTCTCTGTTTGCTGCATTGCATCACTGTTTAGGGCATTCTAACAGCAGTCCTAACAGTGTTCAAAATGTGGCCAGAATAGCCCTCCACAACTGCAACTGCCTTTCTAGGAGGGGAGGAAAGCCTTGGTTGCAATGCTTGGCTATTCCAACCACTATTCCACCCTTCGGCCTCCTCTTATCTACTGCAGCTTGCTACAACAAGTTGTCCCTTAGCTGCAGTAGCCCTTCTAAGGGATATTCCTTCAACCTAACTATCCCAAAACATTCCCCCTGCCTCTCAACCTCAAGATATGGACTGCGGCCCTCTTCAACAACTCCTCGGCCTCCTGAAATAGCCTCCTAACTCCACGGTGTTCTCTTCCAAGCTTGCTATGGCTAGGGTATATCCATATCACCCTTAAGACATCATATAGGCTTCCTTTTTGATAGTGTATTAAGGTCTCTCCTTAGACCCTCCATGGTTGTGTATTATTACTTCTTTATAGGGCAGCGTTAGAGCTTCTCCATAGGGCAGCATTAGGGTCTGTTGTTAGGTCTCCTTCAACATGCTAGATCTCCCTTTCCTCCTGCGTCTAGAGCTTCTTCATTAGGGCAGCCTAGAGCTTAGGGCACTCCCTCTAGATTAGGGCAACGTTATCCCTTAGGATCTCTCTTCCTACTAAAATCCAAAGACAAGTAGAGAGAAAGAGATTCCAAGTGTGCATTGAAATGACTTGAAGGCCACCTCTATTTATACTAAAACGTTGAGCACAAGTGGGGTTTATTTGGTTATTGGCTGACCTTGACGGATTGTCCCATACCACAAATAAATTCATATCTCCATGAATACTTATCGGAATCGGATGATCTTTAGATCAATCCTACACCTCTCAATGAGAGGGATCCAAGAGAAATATCAGTTGCCATTAATAAGATGACCCACATGGAGTTTGGCCCTAGTTGCCAGTTTTAACACTCCCTCTCAACTAGGGAGAACTCCATCCGTTGATCCATATGTCTGATTGTATTATCTCTGCCATCAGTGCTTTGCACTTCTCTACTCTGCTCTGCGCTACTCTGCTAAGTTCTGCTGAGCTCTGCTCTGCGCTACTCTGCTAAGTTCTGCTGAGCTCTGCTCTACTCTGCTGAACCATGAAGAAGAAGAATTGATTGAGAATGTATCATACCATTCTCTATTGACCAGAAGTCAATTTCCTATGAGGAGAGTGTGTCATACTACTCTTATTGACCTGAGGTCAGTTTCAATGATCCCAGACCAATATCACAAGAGAGTGTCTCAAACCACTCATATTAATCCCATATCAGTTTCATTGATCCCAAATCAATGGAAGTCATCTTAGCATAGGGAGTACGGTAGATACAACGATGCGTCCATCGATAGTACTGTTAATGGTCCCTAACCCCATTTCCCTACTCATTGACCAGATGAGAGGTACTTCCCGTGAGTCCCACACTACATGGGTAGGATGCCTCGAGAGGAGAACTAATGATCCTGTCCCACAAGAGAACTAATCATCATGTCCCAAAGTTGCCACAGGGTATCATAGGGGAAGGCTGAGCCATTCACCCTATACACAGCGCACCATTAGGGGAGGGTGATTTGTCCTATGGTCGTGTGTTGCTCCAGTAAGTACCCTAAGCCCCCCAGAGCTCCCAAATCTCAATGCATGCAACATGCAGGACCCTTATAAGAAGGTCTTTCAACGACTCCAAGTCGTTTGGGAAAGTCATAGATTTGACCTTTCCCCGTGGCTTTCACAAAATGTTTGCGACTTGTACAGCAGTCTCAATGCGATGGAGCCTCCTTGATCATCAACTTACCATATCCCAGATAAGGTAGTATCTGATGTCTATCTGCTGGAGCAATCACTGAATATAGGATTCCTCAACAATAGAATCCCCCCTTGGTTGTCGCAAAGAATCACAATGTTATTCATCATGTGTGAAAACGGTTCACTGAAGAGCTTCCACAACCAGGCAGCTTCACACAAGATCATACCCGTAGTTATGTATTCGGTCTCGGTGATGCTTATAGGAACCAACTTCTGCGTCTTGCTCATCCTTGATATCAATGCAGAATCGAAAAAGAACCAACACTGAGAAGTGCCCTAGCAATCCTCCACACTGCCTTCCCAGTGAGCATTCGAATAATCATGCAGCTTCATGTTTCCGGCAGTGTATTTCAATCCATGAGAGATTGTGCCCCGAAGATATCTCAGAAGATTCTTGACACCAATCCAGTGAGGCTCAACCAGATATGAGCTCACCATGCTAACTGCAAAACATATATCCGGACGAAAGTTCGCCAAGAACATCAATGCAAATGAGTTTATGAAACTCAGAGGCATTTCCCAAATCTGGTCTGGCATCATCACCATATAACTTTTGAAAGTTAAGATCCTCGAGGTAGTCACGGGCTTACAGTTTACCATTCCACATCCGGAATCCAACTCCCTCTTACTTCTGCAAGTGAGAGGGTCTGCACCTATCAGAAATAGGTCATTCTTAGAAGGTGTCGGTATGAGAGGTTTATCATCCACAACCTTCAAACAATGGTTTGGATCAGCTTTACTCTTAGTGAATTTCAGCTTCATCTAATAGCTATCAATCCTCTCATATCAAACCCGGGGTGATTTGCTTCAAGCCATAGAGGGATTTCTTCCACCTGCACACATGAGATTCCCGTTTATGAATCTCAAACCTCCTTGGGTTGTTCCAAACCTGTGGACCTGCTACATGAGGGGAATGGTCCCCTTGTGAGATTTTCCTTTGGTACATCTCAGACATGTACCTTCATTCTCCTTTTGAATTCAGGCATCCCTGTCATCATCTGACTCACAGACCTTCGATGCTATGTGTCCACTAACATGGTCCCCAATGGAATTTCTACAATTTGATACAAATTGCCAACCCTGAACCCACAAGTAAAAGCATCTTTGAAAATTCTATTTTCAAACACATAATTTTCCATCGACGAATGCCACCCTTAAACCTTTGACTTCCATTGCCGAAATGGACACCAGGTTCTTCTTCCGATCAGGTACATAAAAGAGATTCTGCAAATGAATCAAGTTACCCTCATTCAATTGAAGAGTAACACCCTTTCCAGGATAGGTGGCATCAACTCCAACTATATCCCACGAATGTTTCCATCTCTACCAAATTAGAGAGAGAGCAACCTTCTATCCGATGGAGTGCCTTGAAGCACTACAATCAATAAGCCAAATTCCCAAATAATCTGAAGTAGAGGGCCAAGATAACACTTATTTATCTTATCAGAAACAACATTTAATTCTTCATACATGGGGTTCCTTGCTTTCTCTGAAGAGTCGGCCGTGTCCTTCATGACCTGCATTACCTGTCATTCCTTTGATCATTGAAGATGTCCCTGAAATGATTGTTATCATCATCAAGTGATATGTCCCTGCGAGTCGGACACTCCTTCGCATAATGGTCGAACTACCTTTCCTTCCACCCTTAGATCCGAACTTCCCATAGAAGTGATCTTCAGGGAGGCCGTCAGAAACTTCCGTTGCACCATCCTGATAATTTTCTCTACTTCGACTTCACCCTTGATGAATTAGAAGAGGGATGAGGAATCCATTGATCCTTTTGTCCCTTCCCAACTGTCTTTGGTGATTACTCTTTTACTCTTGCCTGGGATTTGTCTTCACCTCAGCTCCGATACCATGTTAGTTTTAGGTATGTTCTATGTTAGAGAAATTTATTTCAATTTTCATAGTTAGCTCAATATCTTTTCCAAATTAGCAATCACATCAGCGTTAAAGTAAATTGCAGATAGAACATAAATATAAATTGCAGAAGACAAGCCAAGACAAGAGGACACAAGATGTGGCACTAGCGAGGGACAAACCCCAATGTGGGGAAACCCTTGATGAATTCTTCTTATATGTTCTTCAATAGTTGAACAGAGAGAGAGAGAGAGATAGATAGTACATTTACAACTGAAGTCAACACTTTGACTTATCTAGGTGAGAGCATAGATCATCTCTAAGAAGATGATACATGAGATCAGTTGAAGACATGATGCTTCAACTGATTCTCCAAGATGACTTGTTCACTTATCATCATGTTGCATCTCGTCATCATGTTGCACCTCGCCATGTTGCACCATGGTGCACCCATCATCACAATGTTGGACCTCATGACCTGCACCTAATGTTGTAGTGTTGTACCATGTGTCATGATTGAACGATGTTGTCCATGTTTGATGTCCCATTGCTTGCTTGTTGTCCCTTGCATGTTGTTGTACCAATGTGTTGTACTTGGAGCACCATGAACTTGCTATATCATACCGCTGCACCTCACCATTGTGTTGCCCCTCATTATGCTATGATACACTTCATCACTATACCCATCATGTTGCAGCATTCATCAACATGTTGCTGCAACATATCATCATCATGCTACTTCAATGCATCATCATCACTGTTTTGAGGCTTCTTTGTTTGTTGCATTGCATGACTGGTTAGGGCATTCTAACAGCAATCCTAACAGCGTTCAAAATGTGGCCAGAATAGCCCTACACAACTACAACTTCCTTTCTAAGAGGGGAGGAAAGCCTTCGCTGCAATGCTCGACTGTTCCAACCCCTTTTCCACCCTTCGGCCTCCTCTTGTCTACTGCGGCTTGCTACAGCAAATTGTCCCTTAGCTGCAACAGCGCTTCTAAGTGATATTCCTTCACCTAACTACCCCAAAACATTCTCCCAGCCTCTTAACCTCAATATATGGACTGCGGCCCTCTTCAACAGCTCCTCGGCCTCCTAAAATAGCCTCCTAACTCCACGGTGTTCTCTTCTAGGGTTGTTATGGCTAGGGTATATCTATACCACCCTTAGGACAGTGTATAGGCTTCCTTTTTTACAGTGTATTAAGGTCTCTCCTTAAACCCTCCATGGTTGCATATTATTACTTCTTCATAGGACAATGTTAAGGTTTCTCCATAGCGCAGTGTTAGGGTCTGTTGTTAGGCCTCCTTCACCATGCTAAATCTCCCTTTCCTCTTGCGTCTAGAGCTTCTTCATTAGCGCAACCTAGAGCCTAGGGCACTCCCTCTAGAATAGGGCAGTTTTATCCCTTTGGATCTCTCCTCCTACTAAAACCCAAAGACAAGTAGAGAGGAAAAGATCCCAAGTGTGTGTTGAAATGACTTGGAGGCCACCTCTATCTATACTAAAACGTTGAACACAAGTGGGGTTTATTTGGTTGTTGGCCGACCTTGAAGGATTGTCCCATAACACAAATAAATTCATATCTCCATGAATATTTATCGGAATCGGATGATCTTTAGATCAATCCTACACCTCTCGATAAGAGGGATACACGAAAAATATCCGCTGCCATTAATAAGATGACCCACATGAAGTTTGGTGCTAGTTGTCAATTTTAACAATAACAAGCAACATCAAGTCTATCATTCTATTGACATAAAGGAAGATATTGTTTTCTCCTCTACATATAACATGTGTAGAAATTATGATGCAGATTTGCAACTGTTCATGAAGTTTTAATCAATTCATAAGAAACAAACCCACTCTACTGCTCTATGGAAGTTAATTCACAATTTTGAACAAAAATCTCAGACATGCAAAAAGAAATCACACGCGCAAATAATATTTTTCCTGGGTAAAGCAAATTGCTAAAAACCCCATCCCTTGCTTGCATTAATTTGATGAATAAAGATGTATTACAATTGCTAATGGTTCCTCTTCAAATCGTAATGACTAATTTGATGTTGCTTGTTATAGAGCAATAGAAAGATGCATTTATGTTGATGATTTTATCCTTACTGGTAGTGGTCGCAACCTTATAAACCATGTGAAGTCTAGCGTTAAAAAGAAGTTTGAAATGACACTTGCATTATTTTCCTGGTTTTCAAGTCTTGCAATCCAAGGAAGGTATTTCCATTTCCCAGTCCAAGTATGTATGTGATCTTCTACATCACTTTCACATGGAAAATTGTAAGCCAAACCCTTTTCCCTTTCAGTTTGGAGCCAAACTTTCAGTCAGTTGTACTTCCCTGAAGTTGATGCTACCTTATACCGTCAGCTTGTAGGAAAAATTTTGTAGCTAACCCATACACGTCTTGACCTTTCCTTTATTATTGGCCTTTTTGCTCAGTTTATGCAAAACCCACATGAAAGTCATTGGAAAGTTGCTAAAAGAATACTTTTTTATGTTCGAGATACAGTTCAGTTTGGGATTCATTACAGTCCAGAAGCATCTCCTCTATTGGTTGGTTTCGCTGATTCCGATTGGGTTGGTGACCCTGATGATCGGAAGTCTACTACAGGTTATGTATTCACTCTTGGTTCTGGACCTATTACATGGGCTTGCAAGAAACAAAGTGTTATTTCTATTTCTTCAGCAGAAGTAGAGTATCGTGGCACCGTAGAAGCTAGTAAAGCCATGTGGCTTCGTCAGATCCTGTCAAAGTTTGGCTTTCAACAACAGCATCCAACTACACTTTGGTGTGATAATCAAAGTGCCATTCAACTATGCAAAGATCTAGTCCAACATCAGCGCAGCAAACACATTGAACTACACATGCACTTCATCGGAAAGCTCATTCATGACCATGTTCTTGAAGTACAATATTGTTCAGTGGATGATCAAATTGCAGACATCTTTATAAAGGCTCTTACAGAGGTGAATTTTACTAAATTTCAATTTATGGTTGGAGTTCAGGAAATTGTCACTAAGGGGCGATAGGGTCTAATGTCTCCTCCTATTGTGTCATATTTGTACATCCTTCAATCCTATCCCAAGTTGTTCTTAGGGGGGGGTGTTAGGATATTCTGACACATAGGAAATAGTTAAGTATAACTTGGTCTAGTGAAGAGTTAGGTGAAGTGTGTTTCTTTACTATGTACTTTTGTAACTTACAATCCGACGGTCATGATATGTTCTAGACATGAAGTGCTCTGACAGTTCATTCTCTCCTTGATATTACCGACACTTGATCCGTAGCTTAACACCCGATTGGTCCATGATCTCTATTTAAAGAGCATGGTGGGTCATTTATAAGATGACCAGAGAAGCTTATGTAAATTTTCTTTCTTTTATTAATAAATTGTCTGAAATGGCCGCATTGGCTCAAGCCGTGGGTTGTTTCCGTCTTTGAGGGTTTTAACCACGTCAAGAATATTGGTGTATTGATCTGCGATCTATTTGTGAGCAGTGTCCTTTGGTGTTCTATCTGAGGAACTTACCCTGTGAATTCCTAAACTTTGAAGTAGAGAACGAGTAGCCTTTAAATAATGAAATCATGAGCCCAAAAAGTGTGTATGTACGCTAAGTTGACTTGTACTTGGGAGGCCAACTTAACTTTTGGAGGAAAAAATAATTTTAATTTTCAAAAATTGAAATTCCCTCTTTTGAGGCCCACTTGGAATTCATATTTTTATTTATTGTTTCTTTCATATTTTGGAGGGCTAGACAAATTACGAAGACCGGTTGTAGCTACAAAATTCAATACTTCCTTTTAGTTAAGGATGTATTCATAATGACTTCTTCATATGTTCTCTTGTTGAAAAGTCTATGCAAGGAAAAAAAAATTAAATAACTCAACATCCAACATCATCATCATCATCATAAGCATCATCTAGTCACCCACCAGTGAAAAACCCTTTTGACCATGTCTAAGGTATACATACTAGTCTTAGTTCACCATAATCCTGGTCGACGCCTCTAATCCATGATGAAACTTTGGGCACATACTCAACCCATTAGGGATGTAATTTGGGCCCGATGCTAAGGGATCTCACTCAACCCTTTTGGGGATTAATTCTAGACCTAATGCCAAAGGCACCCACTCAACCCTATTGGGGAGTAATTATGGCCCTAATGCTAAAGGCACCCACTCAACCCTATTGGGTATTAATTCTAGACTTGATGCTAAAGGAACCCACTCAAGCCTTATGGGAGTAATTCTAGGCCTCAATAATATTTAAACCATTCTCCCCATCCACACTACATGGCAACCTGGTCAACACTCTTGAACTAGGGAGAATGTTTGTCTTGGATGCTACAACATCAACACTCCCTCTTAAAAGAGGCATTCTCAACCACTAAAATCTTGTCCTCAAAGTATACAAAATCCATCCTAGGATGGAGGCTTTGCCAATGACCTGCTTGTCTATAGAATAGCACTGGAGCCACGTTGCTCTTCATTACCATGTCTCGATACTATATCTCAATTTTCTTTGGCCTATCATCACAGTAGTCTCCTACACTTGATCAAACAACCCTGCAAATAGTTTTTGCATCCATATTGTTTCACAACTCACCAACCAAGTTGCAATATACTCAACCTCTACAGTACTAAGTGCAAAAGATGTTTGCTTCTTACTCTTCCAAGAAATCATAGTGGAGCCTAAACTGAAACAACATCCTAATGTACTCTTTGTCTTCTGCACTCTCTTCCCAATATGAATTTGTGTATTCTGATAGCTACACTTCATTTCAATCCATATCCAATTGTACCATGATGGCACTTGAACTAATGTTGCATCATATTTCTTGGCTCTATCATTCCTTTACAAGAGGCATCATCACAATTTCTTTTTGGTCGCCATCACTGGGTGCTTTTTTTAGCCAAGGAGGTAATGCGTCGAAGTCTAGGTCCTTCATCTCAAACTCAAGGGAAAACTCCCTCTAAAGCTAAAGCAAGGCTTAACTTCTCCCTCCATCACGTGAGTGCTTCTACTTTCATTAGAAACAATTCATATGATAACAAAATCAACCTTGATCCATTAATCCAAGAATACTAAGCCTGAGGCGCATGTGCAAAGCCTGTGCAAATAGACTCCTTCGTGTACCTCAAAAACCTGACATAGCTCTATGTACACTTCTTCAATTACTTCATCGAGGTGAATGGTCTTTACATCCATCTGGAGTAACCTTCAACAAAAACCATAGGGATAATAACTCTAAAAGAAGTGTATCTGACAATTGGAGCAAATGCCTTAACATAGTCTTCTCCCTCTTACAAGGATGATTTTAATGTATCTTGCTTTGTACTTCTCTATTCTACCAATTGATGCAAAAATGTCTTTGACATCCACTTAGAAGTCACCATTGACTTCCCTTCAAGTTTTGGCACAATTTCTTCTGGTCATCTGACATGGTTTTAGATGTATGTATTATTTCTCCCTCTTGAACACAAATCGCTCTTGTTGAAAGAATCCTCTTGCCATAAACTTTGCTTTGTTCTTCCCACATGTTGCCAATCTTGGCTACATTTATAATGTACCTACAAGCCTCAATAGGAGGCCAAGAAATAATGATTATAACCAATAAAATGATACAAAGACAAGATGCTGACAAGAAATAAAGCAATAAGAAATAAAGATATGAAATACTTACCTTTGAGGATTGAATGGAATTTTACAGCGCTCTCTAGATCCTTGCTTTCTTTGCAAACACCATAGAAATTCATCTATAAAATCTATCATATTTGTCCTCGTGCATGATGCTTGTCTTTCCTTCCTTGCACGAGATAAGGTTTCTTCATTCAATGGAATAATTGTCTTTCAATACTTTAGGTCTAGCTCTATGGTTTTTTCCACAAACCCGAGGGATTTCTTAATTATATCCTTCAAAATTTATCTAGGCTTTACAAACCCTAAGATTATCAGATCTTGGCATATCTCAGAAAGATGATGGCATATTCATTTGTCAAACCAAGTACATTAAAGAAATGTTGAAGAGATTCCAAATGGAAGACAGTGAACTAGTTAGCAATCTGATGGTGATCGGTTGTAAGTTAAACAATGACGATATATCAAAGGATGCAAATCAAAGAATGTATAGATTGATGATTGGAAACCTACTATATGTGACAATGTCGAGCCCAAATGTGATGCTGGCAGTTGGACAAGTAATGTGTTTCCAAACAGCGCCAAAAGAACCCCACGTTGTTGCAATGAAAAGGATCTTTTGATACCAAGGAACCACATATTTTGGAGTATGGAATCCAAAAGGAAATGATCTAACTATCACTATTTTGTTTCAATCTTACACTTTCTTGAGTGCAAATTTTTGAGATAAATTTATGGGTGGTTTAAGTCTCTTCTTGTGGAAGCAAACCATCTTCTATTCTAAAGAGTGTGGAAGCAGCATTTACCCTATTCGTCAGTAACCTCAATCACAATGTAGGCAACTTATTAGAGGCAGATGGTATTACCTGAGGAAGTGGCAGAAGTTTTGGGAAGCGTCTCAAATTTGGGCATCCTCTAGTTGATTGTTTAACTTCTCGGGTTGGACTAAGGTCTACGGAAGAGTTGCATCATTCCTTTAATGATTTGAATTGTTGAAGTCAAGTTACAGTGTGCGGTCATCAAATGAAGGTTTGTGGTGTGCCTAGGGCTTTAACTAATTTTACCCTACGAAATAAGTTGTAGTATTATGATGTTTGCTCAAAAGAGTTGAAAGGGTATTGAAGTCACATGGTCAGAGCTTTTGCAAAGAGGCCATATCCTTGGCAAAGACATTAGCATATTAATACAAGACGAGAAGAGTAAATAAACAGGTGAACGCCAGAGTTTGATTCGGAGATGGATGTCCCAAATGTAGTACCTGTGTGGGTCAGTTTCCCGCATCTTCCTCTTCAATGCTAGGGAGACGAATTTGCAAAGGCTATAGGAAACGCAGTGGGAAAATATATTGACAGATGTGAGCCAAAAGACAACATGCAAGTATACGCAAGAATATGTGTGAAAGTAGATCTCGAAAAAGACCTCTCAGAGGCAATAAAGATCAAGGTCGACTAGTGGACACACATTCAACAGCTAGATTATGAGCAAATACCATTTAAATGCAACGTATGTCACGAGTATGGTCATTTTGCAAATAGGTGTATTAAAAAAATAGAGCATGAAAATGTAGAAGAACAAGAACCAACATGAGAACAAGTGAAAAGGAAAAAAACCTACCAATAAGAAGACCGCATCTAGTATCTGTCAGTCCCAAGAAGCAAACGAAACAACCTTTCAGCCTCCAACGAAGATTACTCCTCTTGATCACACAACTCTGAATCCTTTTGAGCCATTAGAAGACTCCTTTGATCCACCCTCTCCCAGATCCCCACCTTCAAACCCCATCTCTTTAGCTCTCATATCCTCCCCCAACCCTATATCCTCTCCACCTCCTCCCTCAGTGGACCGCATTCTAACTAGAAACAAAGCCAAAGAAATTCCCCAAGCCTGGGATAAGCAAAAAAAGTGAGAATGAAATCCAATAAAGAAATCAGAGATGAAGCAGCAGCTAAAGAAATGGCCCTAGGAACGCAACAGCCAATGGATTCATTTCTTGGGAAACAAACAGGAAGTCATGAAAAAACTCAGCAAAGAGGAAAGGGAGGATCACACCAACACAACAATAAATAATGATAGTAGTTTCTTGGAATTGTTGCGGCCTTTGCACTTCTTTTAAAGTCAATGCAGCTCGAGACATTTTAGCCAAGGAACAACCAGACATATATATGATCCAAGAGACCAAACTAAACAAGCAAGAAAATCAAAAAATAATCCCAAAAAAAAAAAAATTATGAAGGAGTAGCGTTAGAAGCCACAGGAGCATCAAGACGAATCAACACCATTCGGGATAAAAGAAAATGAAAATTAATGACCCAAAAAATCAGCAGAAACTGGATTCGAACAGAGTCGAGAAATCTCAAGACAAAAGATCACAATAGCATTATAAATGTGTATTCCCCAAATCACTATAGAGAGAAAGAACAATGCTGGAAATCAATTAAAGAATAAATAGCAAAGAGACAAAGTGGGAACTTAATCTTGGGAGGAGACTTAAATCTAATAAGGAATACAAAAGAAAAATTTGGCGGAATCTTCCACAGCGGTCCGTCAAGAGAAGCTCTTGAAGGAATAATAGAAGAACACAAATTAATAGACACTCCACCAAGCAATGGAAAATACACTTGGAACAACAAAAAAATAGGGAAAAATAACATAAAAGAAAGGTTGGACAAGATTCTTATTCATGAAAGCATAGCAGCTGCTTATATTCTTGTGAAAAGTAAAATTGTTCACAACTCAGCTTCAAATCACAAGCCGGTGGTGCTAACCTTGGGAAAGCTAGAAAATCAAGGACCCCTTCCCTTCATATATAATTCAATTTGAGACAGCAAGGAAGACTTTGGCAAACAAATAAAAGACAGCTGGAAAAAAATTGTTACAGGATCTCCCCAGTGTGTTTGGGAAACTAAGTTAAAGAACCTAGGGATGCACTTAAAAAATTGGGCAAGAGAAAATGATCTCCGGGACAAAGCTAGCAAAATTGAATTGCAAAAAAAATGGATATTCTTTGCAAGGAAAAAGAGAACCAACAAGGAAGAAAATAAACAAGATCATATACAAGAAAAAGAAATATCTCTGGAAATATATAAGCAAAATAGGGAAGAAGAAGAGGAAAGCAAACTGAAATCAAGATGCCTCTAGCTAAAATCCGGAGACAAAAATACAGCGTTTTTTCATAATACAATGACAATAAGGAAGTCAAAAGATCAGAATGATCAAATTCAAGTAAATGATCAAGAAATAAAAGGAGTTGAAGCAATAAAAACCGCAGCCCATAAACATTTTAAAGAACTCTCAACAAGTGACCAACAGGCAGTGAATGAAGAAATTTTGCAGCATATAAAAAAGAATAAGCGACCAGCAAAACAAGGAATTAGACAAAAAAATCACTGAAGAAGAAGTCAGAGACGCTGTGTGGAATCTCCACCCTGATAAGACACCAGGTCCAGATGGGTTTACAATGGCCTTCTACAGACAACATTGGGAAATTATCAAAAAAGATTTAATGAGAATGCTCAAAAATGCTTTTCAAAAAAATAGATTGGAGGAAATACAAATCCTCCTTCTTAGCCTTCATTCCCAAAGAACCCAATCCTACAACTTTTAACAGATATAGGTCAATTTCCTTTTGCAACTCGTTTATAAGATACTCACCAAAATTCTAGCAAACAGAATGAAAAATTTATTTCCGAAAATAATTTCAGAAAACCGAGGATTTGTCCCCAAGAAGCAAATCACAGATTTTGTGATAATTGTTCAAGAGGATATTCATAGCAATATCCAAAGAAAAGAGAGAGGAATGATTGTTAAGTTAGATATGGCTAATGCCTTTGATAGAGTTAACCATAACTTTCTTACAGCAGCACTCAAAATGTTTGGGTTTTCAATAAATTTCATAAATATTATCCAAGCATGTATATCAAATCCTTGGATAGCTCCATTAATCAATGGTCGACCCAGTAAATTTTTCCAAAGTACACGAAAGCTGAGGCAAGGTTGTCCGTTTTCTCCATTCTTGTACATCATCATGGCTGAATCGCTGAGTGTTATGCTAGAAAATCAGATAAAAGAGAAAAAAATAACAAGGATCCAAATTTCGAGCGGAGTCAAAAATATAAACCACTCTCTCTTTGCAGATGATACCCTTCTCATAGGCGGGGCATCCTGCATTATAGCAAGAAGATTCAAAAAAGTCTTGGATGGATTTCTCCTAGCTTAAGGAGGAATTTTAAACAACTCCAAATGCAAAATTTATTGTTGGAGTACCCCAACAAAAACAATGCAGCGTATCTCCCAAATACTGGAAATACCTCTACAAATAAATTGGAGCCACTTCACTTATCTTGCTTTGCGCTTAGCAAAAGAAGTGGTAAAATCAAAAGTCTGGAACATGCAAATGGAGAGAATGAGGGATAAAATTCAAAACTAGAGAGTGATGTGGCTCAACCCGCAGGAAGAGTGACATCGATTAAAGCACTTCTCTCAGCCTTGCTTATATATCAGTATGCAATCATTAAGGCTCTGGCAAGTGCCCACAAGCAAATAGAACTGATAATTAGAAGTTTTCTCTGGCAAGAAGGAAAACAAGATAATAAAAAAATCAGCCTTGTTAGATGGGAGCAAGTTACTCTTCCCTATGAAAAAGGAGGAATAGCAATTCGCCTGTCAGAGCTAATGAACATTGCTCTAAGGACAAAAATTATCTAGAGAATGATAAATCTGAACGGTCACTGGTGGGAAAAAGTTCTAACAATAAAATACTTAAATTGTCATAGAACAAAGTTGTTCACTGATACTAATTCCAGACAGGCCATGAACCCAAATCTAGAAATTGGTTAAAAAGATAATTCCTCTTATTAAAGATCAAATATCCAAAAATCCAGGGAATGGAAAAACTATTTCTATCTGGGATGATAGAATTATGGGGGAGAGCCCCTTAAATCAGCGACAAAATTTAAGAGGACTTCATAGATGGAAGGAAGAGCAAAGTTTTAACACTCTTTATTCTATTTCAGATTGGGATCAAAACAACTGGGTAAGATGAAAAAGTTGGCTACACCACCAAGACTAAAAAGTAAGTGGGAAAATTTAAAAATCCATCTGGCAAGGGGCCGCGCCTATCAACAAAGAAGAGCAGGATGACTTTGTTTGGGATCCAAATGGAGGGGATTACACAGTGAAATCGGGGTACAACCTCCTCCAAAAACTTCACAATCAAAATGATTGGAGTCTTTGTAAGGCAACTTGGAAATCAGAGTCTGCCAAAAATTAAAGTCTTAACCTGGACCCTTCTCAAAGGTAAAATTCTTACCTCTGAAAATTTGAAAAAAAAGGTATACAAAGGCGCTCAAAATGTATCATGTGTCAAAAAGAAGAAGAAACAATACAACACCTCTTCATAAATTGTATGGTGGCGCGAGAGTGTTGGAAACAGGCAACAAGTCCTTTGGAAATAAACATAAATCCAACAATTCAGTTGACAACTTTTCATAAAAACTGGGATAAAAGCTACCCATATACAAAGAAAAAAATGCAACAATAAATAAGATATGGAAATGTCTCCCTTCAATCCTGTGTTGGCAAATTTGGTTAACTCGAAACAAATGCATTTTCAAATAACAAAAGCCAAATCTAGGCAAGATTCTAGCAAAAACTTGGAGCCAAGTTGCAGAGATAGTAAGTACAAATGGAATATCAAAAATGGACCAAAACAATTTACAACAAAAGAAAAACTGGTACAGCAAAGCAATGTTAGAAAACAAAACAAAAGCAAAGCCATAGCAAAAAATAAAGAATTTCACACAAACAAGAAATGGAAATTAAGACTGAAGGATAAAGAATTTGCATAATGGATAAAAGAACAGAAGAGACACATTATTTTTTTACGGAACTGCAAAAAATAACCCAGGTAAAGCAGGGGCAGTCGAAGTTATACTAGACCCAAATGGAAAAAAATTATAACCTATGAATGGAGCTTTGGTGAAATGACAAACAACAAGACTGAAGCATACAGCCTTCTCCTAGGCAGAAGGCTTTTAAAAAAAATACAATCAAGGACCCTATAATAATAGGGGACTCGGTTATCATAATAGCCGCATTGGATGCCAAAAGGGACTTCAAAAGCATAGCCATCAACAAAATCTATCAAAGGATCATAACAAGTTTTGAAAGTCTGGGAAAAATAACCCTAAAGCATGTCCTAAAAAACCAAAATAAGGACGCTGATAGCCATGCCAACAAAGCAATTGACAGACCAGTTGGGATTGTCAAAGAGAATAATGAAGTTATGAAGAAAGTATATCATGACAACAAGATATAGAATCAAAGAAAGCAGATATAGAATCGAAGAATATCACAAGAAAGATTACAGGGAAAAAAAAAAAGAATCAAATCATTAACTCGAGAAGGAGATTACACGAGGAAAACAAAGAATATATGTCAGCAGAGGTTCTCAAATGTAATCAACATTGCTCAAAGCACACAACGCTCATAATCCCAAAAAAACTACTTTATATGATGAATCATGAACACATGGACCGTAATGGTGTACTAGTCAGCCACGTTCACATGCACAAGCTCCCAGGGGACCTAAGACAGTATGGCAATCATCAGCAGGAGGGCTCTCTTCATCAGAGACCAATACATCAGGGACGGAAAACACAAAACACTAAAAAAATGTTGCAAAGTACGAGTGAGGAGACAAATGAAGAATCATCACTCAAGAACCGTTAGATCTCGGAGATCAACGGTCGAGGATTGACATCAGTTGTAGTGGAAGAGGATCTCGAAGAAGCAGTGACAGCGGTCGATGGTGGCAGATCAACGGTCATCAGGCACCAACATGATCGAGAGTTAGTCAAACAGAATAGTCGAGAATATAAATAGGAATGATTTTTCGGGCGGAGATTAAGCAGTAAGTGGTTTCAAGAGGGAACCACCCAATTCCACTAACCATTGGACACATTGCATGAGGGTGGAGTGAGAATACCGCTTTATCAGGCGGGTATTCTCTGCGTGATTTGCCCATCCGAAATCCCTAACAGCCATTGGATATATCACGAGTGGATCAACGACAGTGGAGTGACGTGTTATTTGATTGATCGGGGTGTCCATCAGATCTGACAGAGGAAATTCTACAGTGGAGATTGAGTCTAATAAAGGTAAGCTTTGAAATTAGCGCTATTGTCGTGGAAAGCAAAATTTGTTTCTTCCCGTGTGTTTGTGTTATTGTCCGCTTTATCCAAAGTTAAGTGTGGGTTTTTGGTTAAGTCTGCCTTATTCAAAGTTATGTGCGTGTTTGGTTACCAAGCGAGGCTTAAGGAGTTCAAGTCAAAATTTGGTAGCTCAGAACCTCGACATTTGCATTATAGTCTTTGAAGTTTATAGAAACAAGGTTGTAAACGTCACTGTGGGCACTACTCTCCCATTTTGCGCACTACTTTGAACCAGCACTCATCTGATTATACAAGGAGCCAGCATCCTTTTCCTTTTTTCTTTTTCTTTTTTTGCACTATATAAAAAGTAACCGACTGTGTTAAAATAAACAAAAACAAAAAACAAAAAAAAAAAATAGGCAAGATCAAAGCAAGAAAACCCCAAAATTTGGGGACAAATTATCTTGCCTCCCGTAGGTGTGTAATGGCGAGTTGAGAGATTTTTTCTTTTTCTTTTTTTGCACTATATAAAAAGTAACCGACTGTGTTAAAATAAACAAAAACAAAAAAAAAACAAAAAACGAAAAAAATAAAAAATAAAAAATAAAAAAAAATAATAAAAAATAGGCAAGATCAAAGCAAGAAAACCCCAAAATTTGGGGACGAATTATCTTGCCTCCCGTAAGTGTGTAATGGCGAGTTGATTTCTCTCAGATCTTAAAAATATTTTGTTTTTGCATCATCCGTGCAAGCATCTTGTAAGAATCTACTCATCATGCAAGCCACTGTAGGGACTCTAGGACTTTTTATGTTAAAATTGACAACTAGGGCCAAACTCCACCATGGACAGTTCATATGATGGAGATGATATTTTTATTGGATTCCTCTTTCTGAGAAGCGCAGGATTGATCTAAAGATCATCTCATTTTGACAAGTAAAAATGGAATTATGAATTTATTTCTTCTATGGAAAAATTGTTAAGGTTAGCTACAGTGAAACGTAGGCTCATAAAGCCCAACCATTGTGTCTTTTCACCCTCAACGTTGTGTATGTATAAATAGAAGATGCCTATTCCTCATTTGACACACTCAACACACATCTTTCTTTCTCCTCATTGGTTTGTACAGCAAATAGGAGCTGCTCTTCTTCTTCATGCGTTGACCTGGGTAGACTGAAAATTTCAGGTTGGAATTTCAGGATTGTTTTTGGATCATCTGCAGCAAGGGTCAAACTCACTCCTTTGACTGTGTTTTTCAGGCAAGAAATCCGATCTCCTTAGGCCGCATCTCCTCGCACGGAAATCAAGGAATTTGTTGTTGTTTGACCTGCGTTCACCACAATCCTTTTGACCGTAGAGTTGACTGTGTTGACCAAGTTAGACCATATTTTTTGGGACTGTTTTGGGTTGATTCAAACTAACTTTAGAGGTCAAGTTGATTGAGTTTGACCGAGCCAAATTGTAAGAGACTTTCTATTGGTTTGACCAACGTTGACTTTCTGGTTAGGGTATCCTGTTGACTGTAGTTCGACTACACTGTTTTATAGTGATTGGGCAAAGTAAATTGTGTATGATGTACTCGGATGTACTCTCTCTCTCTACTAAACTTTTGAAGAATAATAAGATTTGATCAAAGGGTTTTCCCCACATTGGGGTTTTTCCCTGGCATTCGCCAAATATTGTGCCCTTTTGTCTTGGCTTGTCTCCTGCTCATTGTTTATGTTCTATCTGCATTTACTATCAACATTTAAGTGATTGCTAATCTGGAATTTGATATTGGGCTTATCAGAAAAATTGAAGTAAATTGCTCTAAAGCATAAGAGCTTACCATTGTTATCTAAAATTAACATTTTAGCTATCTCCAACAAGTTCCAACGTATTTTAGGGATGTTCCAAACAGATTTTCGGATGTTCATCAAGGCATATTTCAAGGATTTTTCAGTCAATTTTGGGGATAGTCCAAGAATACATCTTCAATTTTGACAATCATAGACATTGATGACTGGACAATATGATCATTTTTTCCCATCCATTGTTTTTTAACTGCACTAAATCAAAATCTGTTGTGCAAGTTGTAGCTCAAAACATGGGTTTTGTATCATTAGGGCGAATAGATGAAGCACTCATGGCTCCCACATGGGTTTTGTATCATTAGGGCAAATAGATGAAAGCACTCATGGCTCCCACAGCAATACCAGATGTGTCCAAAGTACAACCAACACAATATGATTTGTCCTTAGATGAAAATAGGTGCAATTTGCAAGGGTGGATCAGGCATAGATCGAAATTTGCAAAGCATATTTACCATAGGGAGCGAAATTTCCAGGTATGGGTAAGACTCTCAATTGGTGCCTACCTAGGACTACAGCTTCATGGAGTTAATATCAGCTTTGACATCGGTGATAAGAACGTTGAGATCTCTGAAAAACAATGACTCTCATCCAGCTGAAGAGTCAGTGGATGATCATGCGACTGGTGAGGTAACTTACCCTGCATCAACCACACTAATTACATGTCATGTAGTCAGGATTATATTTCAATTGGTGACAACTTTATAGGGTGGTATTTACAGTAAATTTGAGAAAACCGATTTTTCTGACTATGTTGGTTATGTTTTACACCAAGCACTTGTATGTGGTATGTCCATTAAGTGATGGTATTAAAGTATATTGTTAATGGTGATATCCAGTACTTAGGTTAGTACAATTGACTAATGTGAACCTATTGCAACTCTAGTTTACCTCAAGTATGTATTTAGTATCTAATTATTGAAATACAAAGAATCACCTCTCTATGTGCTGGCATATATCGTGCTTTCCAAAATGAAGTTAATGTTATTTGTCTGGTTTTCTCTCGTTTTGCTGTCCTGCAAATTTGTTACTGTTATGTTTATTATCTAGCATGCATATGCCAGACAATGACCCCTTCCCATAACTGCAAAAAAAAATCTCTAGTACCTATATCCAATTACTGCAGTGCTGGAAAAAAGCAATTCAGAATAATTTAATACAAAAAGAACTTGTTTTACACATACTGCTCCTTTGTGAACAGGAAAAAAAAAAGCAAACGACGGTAAAGGGTGTACCATACAAAAGATTCTCCTAAACAATGCATCGTTTCATGGAACCTTACACTGCACACCAGGATTGGATACAAACATGATAGGATTCCCCATTTCGAATATGGTGCCAACAAAATTTTGGCCATCTTGTACATAAAATAAGTTTGAAATTTTTCACAAGAAATTGAAAACTTTACAGCATTTTATTCAGAGTCGATAAATGTTAGGTTTAATTTTAATTAGATAACCAGTCTCGCCACATTGAACAAATTTTTCCCCGTGTAAATTTGTCATCTATTAGCTAAAAATATTTCACCAGACCACGCCCTTCAACACTGATCTTTGTTGCTTGAAGCTTCTTTTTCTTGGGAGCTTTCAGTTGCTGCAACTTCTTATTCATCTGCAATTCATCAAAGAGAGATAAAAGCCAACTTCACTAACCTGTTTAAAATCATCCAAGTAAACAAGTGCATCAAACAAATATAGAATATTTCATTACATTTTGTTTTGCAATTTATTAGTGGATCAATGGTAATACATAGATTTAGCATGGCAAAAAGAAGATAAAATCATCGATTGTTTGTGGTTTTCAATTCTTTAAAATATGTGGCACAACCCACAATGCAGCAGAAATGGTGGCATTATTTTAAGGACTTCGCAGACGTATCCTAAGGCAGCTTGATTTTGGATTGCCACCCCACCTTTTTCATAAGTCGAAGAGAAAACAGATCAAACTGATGAAGAGAAACCTTACGAATAGAAACAAAGACTCCATATTCAAGTCACACATCGAATTGGACACAGAATTGAAAAAAATAGCAACATGCCATAGGGAAAATTGACAAAAATAGGAACATGCCATAGGGAAAAATTGGCCCACCTTGAAACAGTAGTTATTTCGCAAACAACATTGCATTTGGAAATTCCCTTCAAAATTAAGCTATGCAGCAAGCTCATAATGAGAACAGGGATTACAGAAGACTAAGTCAATGATAGTAACACGAAAAAATGAAAATGAAATAAAAAATAAAAGGCAAACAAAATCAGACAAGTTGGTAAAGTAGCAGTTGGTTCAACAAACTTGAAGAAAATCAATTCAACTGCAATCCCAGTAATCCAAGCAAAAAAACAATACCATGGTAATTGCTATCTGGTATGCAAAAATGTCTGTCTGGCAAGCAAAGATGTCTGTCTGGCACGTAATTGCTCAGAAGAGTCCCCAGATGTCTGGCCTTATAATTGTTGAGGAAAGGTCAAAATACACTGCAGCTTGAATCAATGCAAGACAAATTTGCAGTGTTGGGAGGGCAGTTCAATGACTAAAAATCAAAGATGCAAGATTGTTATGGTCCAGTTAGATCATCATGGGGAAGAAACAGTTTAGCAGAATTGTCTTCATCTAGGCATGGTGGAAAAAACAAGACACTACCACCTCTCAGATATTATCAACGAGAATTTAACTGCAGTCCTGGTAATCCAGAAATCTATATATGTTAGGTGCCCTAATTGTTGAGTATGTATCATAATGTTAGTTGCAATTTGTAAGGGTTATTTGATATTCTATTAAATATGAATGTTATTAGTTGGGTACATGTTAGGAAACTTAAACCTGAAGCAAAGGTCATAGGGATGACTGAAAATTGGACTATTGCGGTTTTAGTTGACATGTCATTTAATTATCTTTTTGTGACTTGAGTTCAGATCGGCTTTGAACAAAATATGGTTGCTTGTTAGTTAAATGGTTAACATTTGGGTAAAGTTATATAAAGAAGATTAGCAAATGGTGAGCCAGTTTAGCAAAAAAGCAGACTACACAGACCAAAATTTAAAAAGTCTACATTTAGCAACTCCATTAGCATATAGAAAAACCTTGTAAAGAGAGCAAATAAACTAACCTTCATCCGCCTCTCATCTTGCTTCAGTTGCTTGGCACGAGCTCTAATTTCTTCTGGGTCAATCTTTGATTGAGGGCGAACCACAAAATCCATTGCAATTGCTTCAGGCCGAACAGTAAGCTGTCTAAAAGCTGACTGAGCAGGCTTTGGTTCCCTACAAAAGATTTTGAATTATTTAATACATAAAACCAGAATGAAACAAGAGAAAAATGCTTCAACTAGATAAATACATGACACAACAACAACTAAAAAATGTATGACTTACTGAGGAAGTTGATCCAAGTCAAGGTCATCATCTCTTGAATCCAAGCCAACAGGTTTTGCAACAGATCTGCTCCAGCATATTACACAACAACTTAAAAATAATAATTATGATAATATTCATCAAATAAGACAGCAAAAATTAGCACACTAACTTTATAATACTATAATACAAATACAAGTTATTAATCAAATACTTCTTTGGTTGTGGCCTTCTATAAGGAGTTCTCTCTTCGTCAAAATTTCTCATATCTTCAAATCTAGTGCTCTTTTGGAAAATAGGCCGGCTCTGCAGAATAAAAATTGGATGAAGTTAACCGGTTAACTCTCTCTCTCTCTCTCTCTCTCTCTCTCTCTCTCTCTCTCTCTATATATATATATATATATATTGATTCACACACACATATATGATTAAAACACAATATACAGCAAAACACATCCAAGAAAAAAACCAACCATATGGCTTGAAGTCTTAAAACAACATAACACCTAACAATTGCCTAATTTAACCATTACCCATTTGTCAACAAGATCTCTTGCAAGTTTTTTATTTGATGGTGTCTCTTCATCAGATTTTGACAAGAACATGATAACCTGTAAAACAGAGAGGTATCACACTCTGATTTCCAAAATTTGGTATAAGCATGTGATTGAAAGTGTAAGAGCATAACTTCAAATAGACAAAAGCTAAAACTGTACCTTTCCCAATCCACTCTTTTTAAGCTGTTCTCTCCTGTCATACTGTTCAACGTCAATCGGTAACTACATTCATGCCAAAGGAAAATATTTAGAAAGATGGTTATAATATAGAAAACAACAGGGCCATGATACTGGAAAATATGGAACAGTTGATGACAAAAATGTAGCAGGGTCATGATCCTGGGAACTGAATCACTTTATAAAATCTGGGAAACTTTACCAGACAATTCAACAAACAATATTTATACGCTAAAAGCAGTACTCCAAAATGAAACATTTCACAAAATTGAAGAAACCTCAACTAAAAAGATATAAATGGAAAGGTAACACTTATGCACTCAATAGATTCACTTTCTAGGTTATTAACTTACTCTGAAATGACAGCTGTCACCAAATAAATTTATTACCAAGACAGATTGAAATAAGTGACAGATATGAGAGATAAGAACCTTACATCTGTTAAAATCTTCAAAACTGTAGTACGAACATTTGTATTAGGCAGGCATTTATCTGGCAGAGGCTCAAGCCAATTCTTTAAAACTGAGAGCACTCCACGGTCTAAGAATTCTTGCTGCAGTTGCCTCCTGCAGCAACCAGGCCAATAATGAAATAAAAGCTAAATGGCAATTGCAAACGACAATTCAAGGAGTAAAGCATTTTGTTAAATAGCAAATTATAGAAACATCATATCTTACTTGGAAAGAACCTCCGTAATATCATTTAGCATTTTAAGCTTATTTACAGCAGGTTTAGACTGTCGATTCAATTCAGCATCTTCCTCAGCTGCAACTTCAAGCTTAGCCATAAACTTCTCTACAAGCAATCCAGTTTCCTCAGCCGTACGCTCAACTTTCTTATTTTTCTTCTTTGCAGACTTGAAAAGGTTGTTGACTTCATCATCTTCCTCTCCCTCTTCTGCCTGCAAATCATATATGCAGCAATAAAATTGGATGTACAAAGCAAGCTGAAGATAACACACTTACACATGTAATTCTCTTCAAAACTTAAAATAGCATACTTTGGTATGCAAAATTTTAAGTGCATGAAAATTCATACTACATACAAAGAGTAGGAGGAAAACTGTGTAACCATGTCAGATAAGTTTCCTTTCATAGAAGGAACCAAAAAGTGTCTAGCCTGTATTGTTATGAAAGATTCCTTTCAAAGAATGAACCAAAAAAATGTTAAGCTGTATTGTTATGACTCATGTTCATACCTGAGGAGCATCACCAACAGAACCTGCTTCATCATCACTGGCATACCGGTCATGTGGGTCAACCCCAGCATCATCAATAAAAGCTTCATCCTCCCTCGTCCTCTGACCCTCATGGTCATCCTAAGATTCAAATAGAAGAAAAAGAATTTTGGACACATTTAGCCACAAATACTTGAGAACAAACTAGACACCATATCTAAAAACAAGGATTCTGACAGTCAGCCAACTACAAAAGATGAGCAAAACAAAACTAACCTCTGAATCAACCCCTGCAATTGAGTCCCACATTTCTTTCATTTCCGTCTCACCTCTATTGCTCCGAGAACTTTCACCCTTTCCACCTGATTTTGAAATTCTTCCAACCTTGGATCCCGACTTGGATTTCGACTTCTTTTCTCTTCCATCACCATCATCCTTAGATTTCCTTTTTTTCCGAGGCTGTCCATCCTTATCCTTACTTTTCCTCTTATTAGACTGTTCCTGTTCATCAGGAGAGCTCTCATGTGCAGTCTTTTTTATAAGCCTTTTTCTTGGCTTAGCTTTGGGAGCATCTTCTTCTGCCGAATCCAATACAGGAGAAGGAGATCGCTCCTGATGCCAATCCTCATCTGCTGGCTCTGGAGACAGCTCCCTGTCTGATTGCATGTCTGGGTCCACAATTGGCTCTCCCTCTTCATCATAACTGCAGATATATGATAGCATCAGTTCAGATCCTAGGAAAAATTAAAGAGTTTCATTTAGTTCAAAGCACAAACCATTTCGTTGCAATTATTTGGTCTTCCAAATCTGAGGTTTTTGTGAGAAGAGTAATTATGTTCAAGCATTTCCGGATTACTCACATCAAACTTTTTTTATTATAGACGTTTCAAGCCAGTAAGTGTGGCCCATGTTCACTTCATTTTAAAAAAATTTAGTGACCATGTAACAGAATAATACTAGGACCTGATTTGCATGGACGTAAATCTTGGAGTAAATCACGTTAAATAACAGGATCCTTGAAACAGGCATTCTGCTGCTTCATTATATAAATGGTTTAATGATCAAAGGATGGCATGGCAGCAGGATCTGGTGGACTACACCATATATCCATACAATGGTGAAGAGTATTTGTCCTCACCCATGGCTAAGGCTGAGGACCTAGCTCCCTCTTTAAAAAATACTTGGCGGATGTTCAAGGATCTAGTTTTCTGTGAAATCAAATTACCGGACAGGATGAAAAAGAGGGTAGGCGTGACACTATAACAGAATCTGATGGGCCGGACAGGTAATTTACGTCCCTCCAACAGTACAGGACACGGTAAGTTCACAAGACAGGAGAATGAGTCAGGTCACAGGTGATCCAACCTCACATATTCCTTCAACTGCTCTGGATCAGTGCAAAGAATATACATTCGCTTTGTCAGGGGGGAGCCTTTTAATTGAGGGTTATTGGAAGTTTCAAGTATTGCAACAGGGTTAGAGCTCCAGGTCAGAGGATCTAACTTCGTAGGAAACAAATTTGGACTTCAGTTCTCTTTTGTAGGTTTAGAGCTCCAGCTTCAGCCTCTTAAAAGCCAAATAAACCACATCAAGTGATTCCAAAAAGGAACTCCGTAGTGAAAAGGTCTTTGGTGAAGAACATCCAGCTCAATCAGTTTCAAAAGTTCTCTGATAAAGTTCTGCTCAGAAAATTTCAAAACAGGTATATTTCAAAGTTATCTCTAGATGACTGGATATAAAACAATTGGTGAAATGCTAGAAGGTATGGGTATGTTTTTCACTCATTGGCAAGGGTATGGCTGGGTTTCAGCTTCCAATTAAAACAGGACACACAAAAGATACTGAATGTTCACTGGTTTTGAGGTACATCATATTTGTGTTTCCTATTTTGGAGTGCCTGTTTCAACTTTCAACCCCAGAAAAGAGGTTCTAGGAAAAATCCCTATGTGGGTGAAGCTACCAGGCTTACCTTATGAATTTTGGCCGCACAAGATCCTGTGCATTACTGGTAATTCACTGGGAAAGGTCCCTAAAGGCCAAAATAGACCATTCGTACAAATCTAATGCACTATGGCCAATCACTAAACTCTTGATAGAGATGAATGTCGGTAACAAAAGGTTTGAAGAAAGAAACTAGATAATACAGAAAAACTAAATGTGGTCATAAATGATGATTCAACTCAAAAAGTCCAAATCCATGGAGATGATGTCATCACAAAAGTACTAAGAGGGGTGAGGCTGAAATTAAAAGGCAGGATTCCAGTCACATGGGTCCTGATCCTGCAGATAATGTAGTTGCTGTTCTGGAGCAGAATTTTATCCATCTGGACTTTGTAGTAAACCAGAGCAATTTGGTCTAAGGTTTACAGATTTTATTTTTTTTTCAGTGCAGTGATCAAATTCAATATATTCTCTTACCAGTCAAATTGCCTTCCAATGATATAATGAAGCGAAACCAATAATATAAAATTTGGCATGACAAGCAATATTCAATAATCCAAAAATGCCGTATCAAAATGCCAAACCAACTCAATACACAAGTAGCTCAATTTAGGAAAGACTTCACCTCTGCAAGACAGAAATGATCCAGATACTCATGTATAGATTACTGAGCAACAGAACCGAATACCCTACCCGCATTCTACAGCTAAAATAACTGTGGCCTATATCTACTTTTGCTACACTAGATACAAAATGCAGCAGGTCATCACTTCCCTTCTGTGTGTCAGGCCTGATTACAACTTTTGTTATAACCTCAGCGAACTGCTAGTCCAGCTCAGAATCACATTTCAGACCACAGAAAATACTCCTTTCTTCTGTCCAGCTTCAAATCCTTAACATGATCCATAGCGAGGGTTTTGTTAGATGCTGACCACAGTGCTTTGATCTGTTTCCTCTTGCAAACCTCAGAACAGGACTTCGATCAATTCCAGAACAATGCCCTCCAAGATCCCTGTTCCGCATGAAAAGCATAATTGAAGTGCCACGCTTGAGTAGCTACAGAAAATTCGTCACAAATTTATTTACAGAATTTCAATCTTAGCCCACCGATTCCCGAAACTGGCCACAAGAACTTTGGGATGATGCTGCAGGGAATACTTCCTTCGTAAACTTATCTCCAAACTCGCATGCTACATAGAATGATGTACCGAGGTAATTCCAAAAGAAATGGCCTCGCAGTCCTTTGTTGTTGTTCGGAATAGAACTACATTGAGTTGTCCCTTAGACAGTTACATGATCCATTTTTGTCCTTGAGCCTTGGCCTGTACAAGCTGATTTTAAATTAAATCCTGCCTCCAATGGATTTCCGATGTCCATTTCAAAAGGATATCTGAACAGTTTTCTGCCAGACATGCCCTCAAAATCTGTTGTATTTTCCCATCCCACCCAATCAGGAGGCTTGACAGAAAATACATTAATACTTCTTTCAACATATTGAGGGAAGGTCAAATTATCAGATATATCAATCTTCTCCAGCTCTGAAGTCAAATCAGAATTTAATGTGCTTTCTGTCTTGGCCTCTATATCTACACCATTTGAACTGCCTTTTGGAGAAGTGGCTGCATCTTCCAAATTCCCGTCCTCCCTTGACACAATTTCATCATTACCACCGCTGCTACAACCACTATTAGTTGATGTTATTGTGCCATTTGCTAAGAGCATGAGTTTATTTATGAGCATGTTTGAATGCTTGTTCTCATAAAGCATACTTTCACACTGCAGACCATCCTTGTCTAGAACAAACACCAGTTTAGAATCTGGAGCTATCTAGCCTCAAGGCCCCTTTTTCAAAACCGTTCTCCTGCAACAATGTCTTGCCAGTCAAATAGTCCCTGTAGTTCTGGGTAGCACTTTTCAGTGCCATTATTTTTACTGTAGTCAAAGATGCCATCTATAATTTCCTGTGCCTGTTGATAGAAAAGCTTGTAGCACGAACAATTTATTGTCTGCCCAATCCAGTGATCCAGAACATACCCTGAGGGATGAATATCCCACATCACTGAGAAGGATAGTCTATCAATTCCCGGTTGTAACAAGCACAGTTCTTCACAAAGAAGGCAAGGCAACATTGGTAGCATACACTGGACACTTGTAGAAGAGTCTTGTGCCTCTTTATCCAACATTGTCTCCAGATGGACAAAGTAGGAAACATTTGCAATATGGGCTCCCTCTCTCATGACACCATTCCCTAGGGTTCTAATTGGCAATGCATCATCTAGATCCTTTGCATCTGTGGGATAAATTGAGAATATGTGGAAATTTCAGATATCTCTCCTTACTTTAAACTCCTCTATAGGCATTTTCCATGGAACCTCTGGTAGACAAGTCAGCACCTCAGATGGAGAAATAGCACTGTGAATTGCTTGCTCAAAAATTGCTGCAATTTGTACTTTAATTCCTCCACCTTGTCCCAGACTATGCTTAACAAATGCAAGAGGAAGGCAACTCTCTAGTCTCCATACCCTTATTTGAAGCAGCTACCAACTAGCTTTCTAGTGTGAGGTCAACTTTTTGCAACCAGTTCTACAGCTTGCCTGGTAAAATGTTCACTGGGACAGTCATTTTTGGAGATCTGGAATCTGTCGGTACCAACTTGATAGAACTTCCCTCATTGTGTGATGTCATCTTTTGCAAGCACTCCCTGGCATTTTCTCACTTCTGGAGCATTCTCCCCTTGGTCCTTTTTTATATGCAAATCCCATATTTAACTTCAAGAAAACTATATACTGCCTCATGACATGAAAATTTCTTAATGATGCCCATCACTCCATCAGTGGGTCGTTTATTTGGTAGGGAGCTCACAGTCAAAGCAACAGTTGCTAATGCCTCTGCCAACTTATCTTGTTGGTCATAGTTACAACTAACTTCAGATGACATTCTCCTTAATCTTCATTTTCATCCTTTTACTTAAATTTTTAACATTACCATGAAATGACTCAGGATGTTTGAGAGTGGTTCCGACCTCATTGGATTTCATATGGAAAAAATAGAATTTTAGATTTCATTCAAAGTCCAGCAGACTTATCAGTTTTTCAGGATTTCAGGATTGGGGGGATTGCAATGTTTCCATTGAATTTTGTCATGTATTAGGATATGGAACTCGTATTTAATCAAGAGCACCAATCCCTCTATGTACCTTGATGTTAGTGACATTGGTTGTCGAACTCCGTCGGGATTCACTCTCAAACCAGGAGCTTCTGAAAATGTCGCTCCCACTCCCGCTCCTTTTTTTGCTCTCGCTCCCCACTTCCGCTCCTGCTCCCAAGTAACACTGAGCCAAATGATGTTGGCAACTCTAGCAGTAGCCAGTAGCCAGTAGCCAGTAGCTTGGTTATGTGTTTTTGTTTTGATCTCTATATGATCATCGTGTATGTATTGGACAGTGCACTGGGTGCCATTTTGATATAATGGATATATTCATGAGCCTACTTTGATCATATGTTGTCTTCTATCTATATTCTAATGCTGTGTGTTTGGAAACATGAATTGAAAATCTTTATAAAATTATGTGTTTTTATAAAAAAATAAATATTTAATGTATTTTTTACAACGACCGAGTCATTGAAATCGAGCCGGCCGAGTCGATACGGAGTCGGAGTCGGAGTCGGAATCAACCCTAGGCCGAGTCGGAGTCAGAGTCGAAGTCGGAGTTTTAAAAACATTGATTCAGATATGGTCAGATTGTGCTACAGCACCTGAAAAATGTAATTTAAATTTTCACTGAAACAGATATTATGGCTTTTCCATGCGAAAAAAAAAAAGGTATTCCGCTGCATTAAGAAAAAGTAGTGAAAGCAGCCCAAGTATACCTTAATGTAAAGGTATTAAAAAACAAAGCCAAAATTAAATTGCAATAACAGTTTATTCAATCATCCAGGTGTCGCTCAGTGTGTTACGGTGTTACATTATTGAGTAACTTACTGATTCGAACAAAGGTAACCATTCTTCCATGAAATTGTGTGTTATTTAGGATATATCAAAGATGAAATTTTAATTGTCAGAACAAAATGTACAGGATATATCCCTCACATATATGTCATGGGTATCACCAATCAACTGCAACCGTTTTTTCCAGTTTTTATTCGAGACTGACTTTTTGCAATTTATCACCGTTTTAACCTATTTTTGCCACGCACTGGAGGAATAAACAGGTTGGCAAGAGCGGTATAGTGTTGTAACCCCAACACTATAAACAGGTTGGCGTTCGACTTCTCAAGGAAGTGACCTGCGCACTCGCGCACAAGATGACTATATGAAAGCGCCGAGTTTATAACCATTTTGGCTGTTCTTCCCGATTTTTAATTTTTCAGGCCATAGCCTAATTATTGTAGTTTACTATTTTTGCAACTACTTTTTCTCTGAAGGCCCTTTACTCTTGTTATGGATCCCCGTAAAGTAAAAACTCTAGGCCAATTGGTTTTGTAAAGAATCATAAACAACCTTAAAACCCCGTCTCACAACACCTGAAAAGAACACTAGGATTTTGCCTACAGCACGAAAAAATACATTAAGACCTAGTTTTATCGAGATTTTTGTATGCTAACAATAAATTGATTACCCTTGCCCTGACGATCAAGCGGAAAAAACCCTAACCCTCGCAATTGTAACATACATGTTCTAAATAATGAAACTTGAAATAAAGAATAACTAAAGAAGACAAGCGACTTACTGATCATCGTCAAAACCCATGGAGGAAAACAATCTAAAGCTTCACAGACGCACACAGACGCACGGATCTGGTGCAAAAGAAATGTTGGAAACCGGCTGTTTGTATCAAAATGCAAACACGCAAAATCCACGAAAGAGATGGGAACAAATCCTTCAACCCGTCTTTTCAGATGGCTCAATGAAAGAAATCTTAGTTCCTTATCGGTTCAAACCCTAGTCAGCTTCAGCTTCATAGCTATTGAATAGCAAATGCGACCAGGCTATTAAATACATTTTCATAGGATCATTAGCTATCGTGAATTAATTTTTATTTTTATTTTTGGAAAGATAAATTTCTGAATTAAATTAATTTATTATCCATTAAAATCTTTTTTGAGATAATAAACTTATGAATTAAATTAATTCATTATCTATTAATTTATTTTCTTTAAGATAATAAATTTCAGAATTAAATTAATTTATTATGTTTGTCATAACAAATATAATGGGATATTAAAATTAAAATGTTAATTTTTTATAATAATAAAAAAGTAATGGTTTTATTGTTGTTCCCTGGTTTATGGTCTAGTATGGTAGAGATGTTGTAATGTAACATATCAAATTACATAAAAATAAAATAAAAATAAATTAAAATAAAAAATTAAAATAAATATTTTGACTTAATCAAATTACATTAAAAAAAATTATGTTTTAATAATAATTATAATTAATCTTCGATGGAGTGAGGAGTCGAGCACACAAGGTAACACATAGGCAATTATGAAATCCACTTGTCTAACGGTATGAGAACTGACCTCTTTGTCCTCTCACAGCTACTTGTGTATGGGAGGTGTTATGGCAATCTATATGAAACCTCCATCAACTTTGAATCGAGTGGGAGGGGCTAAACGATGAAGGTTTACGAGGGGTGGTGTGCATTGTTGGTTATGGTATTGGTTCGGTGAATGCAATTGGAATTTTGTGAGCAGAAGGTGGACGAGGCAAGGAATTCTTGTTTGGGAAAGGTGGCAATTGTGGCGTCGGCGTCCCCTCCCTAGCTTCTGGGTCTGTAAATTGGTCACTTTCTTCTTTGGTGTGTGGAATTTGGTGTCTTGGCGCAAGAGAGGAGCGGAACCTCTGGTGGTGCAGGCCAATCGGTGGTCTTGTTATGAGCGGGTGGGTTCCCATCTACATCTGCGTGGAAAACGAATCGCCCTATTTTGCAGCTCTTCCTTGGGGTTTGGTATGTTTTTTGTGGTTTCTGCATCAAGGGTGTATAGGCTTTTGGGCGGCTGGACTGATGGGCTGCCAGCGAAGGGTTGAGGGCGAGGAAGCGTGGGCTCAGCTCCAATTTTCTGGTTGGAAATTATTGGTCTGGTTATCGGTAGCCCAACCAGAGTGGGTGGAGTGAACCCTGCTAGTTGAAGTTGTCATTCGTATACCAATTCATTGGTTTGCTCTGTCCTCTCAAACCGCTGTTGGTTCTATAAAAAAGTGCCTAGCTCCTCGTCGCAGTCAGTCCTCTTCCTCATCGAAGCCTAGCTCGGTTGGATGAGGGGGCGAGAGTCTCCAATGTAGGTGACAATGGTGGAAGGGGCGAAAATTGGAACTAGGCAGGGTGGTAGGAGTGTTGGTCGGTCGGGTCAGACGGCGCTTAGAGTCTGCAATGGTCATGGTCGTGGTGGCTCAAGGGTTGGTCGTGGGGGTCGCATTCTGCAGCCTCACCAGTGAGATGGAGTGGTGTGGTGTGGAGCTTCGGGAAAACGAGGGAAGGCAAGGCATGCGAGACATAGACAGAGTGATAACCATCGGTGTTGTTTGGAAAATTACAAGGACTTGATCGAGTCAGTGCTTGATTGCTTAGAAACCTCTGAGCGAGTACGTTAGGAAGAACATGTTGAGCTCATAGCCACATTGAACAAGATCCACTATTTCCAGTGCCATGTCCGAGAGCGAGTCGTGGTGGTTGGGCATGGTCATAACTTGTTAGCTGAGAAAGTGGAGAAGATGGAGTCTTAGATGGCCCACTTCAAGGAGCATGTTCAGTGTTCCTTTTGCCCTCCACCTCCTCCTGGAACAATCACGGATAACCTGGCTTCAATCACTTCAGATGACTAGCATGGTTACATGTGTTCTACTTGTTTTATGTGTTTTATGGTGCTTTTGGCCTCCTACGTTGTGCACAATATATTTGGTTGTCTTTCTGTTTCTTTGTCATGTGTTGATCGCAGTAGTCAACAAACCTGGTCGGGGTGAGACTACCTGCATTTTGATGTACTTATTTTATGATGAATGAATAGAGTGTTAATTTACAAATATATATATATATGGCTAAATTCATTTTAACACTAAATCTTTTTTAGAGTTGAGAGGGATAAAAAATATTCAAAAGAAGTTTGTATCTCAAGAGATTTGATCTGTCTAAATTTAGGCTTAGTTCAGTGTTTTATTTTTGAAATTTTTGATAGGAATTTGATGAAATAATTTTTGGTCATATAGCATTTTTTTGGTAAAATTTTGTCTCTTAAGATTATGTAGAGTCTACAGATCAAATAGGTGATTCCAACAAATTCACCTCATATTTGGAGAAAATTTCACCCAAAAATATACCCACCTACAAATTCTCCTCCCATTTGCAACAAATTTCACCTAAAAATATCACTGGAAAACCTACAAAATGTGAAGAAAAAAAGTAAGACATTGTGTATATGTCTAATTTTTATTGTGTGAATATTTGTTTTCAAAATGTAAAATTTAAATAAATTTTAATGTCACATAATTATTATCTTTAGTCACTCTATATTATGTAATTTTCTATTCTCATAATGAAAATTACAATTTTTCTTGGGAGAATTTTTTTAGTCGTGGAAATATTTGAGTTTTGAATATAAAAACCAAATAAATTTTAATAATTAGATTAAAATATATTCAAAATCTACATAAATTTAAATAAATGCAAAATTGTTATCAATCTCAAAAATTTATAATTCGCCTGTAGAGGTTTGGTCTCATGGCCAACGGACAATCTGTTAAGTCGTCTGTGCCACTGTGCAAGTCACGAGTTCGAGTCTCATCTTACCCGAGGGTCGTTCTTGCAGGCTAGGCGGTCCATCCTAGAGGTTATAGTGGCAGCCGATGGGATTTGACCCCGTGTAACGTGAGTATGATACCACTACCATTGCCGATTCCGCTAGTCAAATATATATATATATATATTATATATATATATATATATATATATTATATATATATATATATATATATATATATATATTATATATATTATATATTTCACATTCTACTATATTTGTTATATGTTTTGGAGGGCTTTTCAAAGTGTTTTTTGGTCTAATTTTCCTAGAATCTAGTAGAGATTTGTTGGAATCACAAGTTTAAGATGTGAACTCTCCACAATAGGAGCATTGGGGTTTTTCAAGGTATTTAATCCATATATGTAGTCAAAATTTGATTTTAAACAACAAAAATCAAGATTTCACCAAAAAAATCCTCTTCTTGTCCAAAACATATAATGTTTAGACAATGTCATAATTCACTTGGTGAAGCAATTTACATGATTAAAATATAATTTGAATGGGTCTAATGGTTAAGAATATGTATTTCATCATACAAGTGATAAGTTCAAATCTTGTAGGTAAAGTATGTACACCTTTATAGATTAATTTAATCATGAATTAAACTATTTGCACCTTAGCATGCAAAGGGCACACCGACAGTGTTAAATCGAGGGTTGACTAAGAGCACCACGTGGACTTTTCATGACCTCATTGAAATCTATACAATGACAGCCTACGAATCTCTATATTGTTAGTAAGAGGAACCTCACAATAAAAACGCCTTCGGCATAATTATCATTATTGTCTTCGACAACATGTAGTCTAACTAGTTGACTTTCTCAATAGGAAAACAATGGCACAATTTAGGATTTTGGAAATCCATGTTATACTTGTCAAGCTTCAAGATTTTGGGTGTCCTAGGGTTTTTGATGGTGTCTAGGGGTTTTTGATGGTGTTGAATTCATTTCCACCATAAAAAACGATTCAAACACTCTCACAATCAGATTTTTTGAAAAAAAAAAAATCATTAGATTCCAACAAGAAATGATCACTCAGACGAAATTGTCATCTTTATAAACCAAACACAATCATAAATTATAAAATTACTTCACTATTAAATATATGTATTTTATACTTTACCAATAACCTCTTCCATTGATTCTCATACATGGATATAATATTTATTGTTGTTGTTATATGTGTGTGTGTGTGTGTGTGTGTGTGTGTGTGTGTGTGTGTGTGTTTATATAACCTTATTTTGTCCGACATGCATGGAATGTGAACAGAATCTGAATGATAAATCAATGAATTGCATTTCTATTGACAGAGATATACATTTATATTACATTCATATGACCCTTGGTTTCGCATTCCAAGGTCTCTTGGACTTCCTTAGACTATTCAGCTTCCACACCAACCCTTAGAGGATTAGGTGTCCAACAGTCCCCCCCTTAATCCGAAGGGTTATGTATGAGTCCAAGAAGAGAGTTGTAATACAAAACGTGCAAAAATGCATGGCAACACTAGGTTGAATGTGCTCTCTGAAATGTTGGTATAAAGGGAGGTGGTTTAAGGATGACCACCAACACTGGAACGCTTAGTGCAGTTCCCGAAACTCTTCCAGGTCTGATAGGAAGTTGAGATCTTATGATACAGGAAGTGCTCTCGATGTTTTGAAGAGGGAAACCTTCAACCTTGAAAGGAAGGTCTCACCTCGTATAAAAAGGGAGAACCTCAACCTGAAAAGGGAGGTCTCAATCTGTGATGGTTTAAGGATGACCAACAACTCTGGAATGCTTAATGCAATTCCTGGAAATCTTCCAAAATTGGCAAGAAGTTGAAGTCTTCTGCTAGAGGAAGTGTCCCCAATTCTTTGAAGAGGTATCACCGATTGAAGGCATGCTCAGGGGCATCTTTGTCTATGGCTACAACTCTGAATCTAGTATGGCAGGGGGCTCATGCTCGCTTGATGTGGCTTTGAAGCTTGTAGATGACCATCATTTCCCCCCTATCAGATGCAAGGTGAGAAGATGAAGAGATCTCAACCGCAAGATTTTTCAATATTCGAGAACAAATCCTGTTGTATGAGCGAAATATCTTCTTGGTTGTTGAAGCCCATTGCCAAGAAGCGATCCATCCAAGATGAATCTTTGTTCTTGCAGGAGGTTTGTTTTTTAAGCATCTGTTTGAAAAATGACTGGTTTTATGACAGTGCTTACATGGATGAAGATCAAAGCAATGATCTTTCATATGACCAACTCAATCACAATGTTGGCATTTCATAATCTGTTGTTATTGTTGTGGAAGAAGAGCAGAATCTGGAACAGCTGAAGGTGAATTGTCATGAAGGAATCCAGCACTCTGAAACTGAATGGACTTTGAGTAATCTAGAATATGAAAGGAAACCTCCTTGTCATATCCAAGACCTGTTATGTGTTTGTTATGGACAAGCTCTTCCCAAGGTCTGATGACCAACTTGGGAAGTTCAGGCTAAATTTTTGCATCTGCATGTACAACTTCTCTTGAGAGGGGCTCAATGATTTGATCAATTTGTTGCTTATGGGAGTCTGTTTCAATGTTCTGAACAAAAACAGGTTCAGAATGATGACTCCACTGCTGTAATTCTTCCTGCTACAGTTGAGATTCAAGCTGCAAAAAATCAATCTGTTCTTGTGCATTTTGCAGAGAGGTTTGAATATCTATGAGAGTGTCTTTGCTCATTTACCATCCCACCAATAGTGGAATGTATTAGTGTATTTAGTAACTCTAATGCATCATCAAGTCTAGCCATTTTTTCCAACTATACTATTAATACCTTAGGCTAGAATTTACACAAAATTGGTTGGTTAAATGAGAATTTGCAAGTTTGCAGACCAAATGGACTATGACTGCAATCACTATAACCTTTTTTTTTTAATATGACTACTCAAACACTGCAATGAATCTTAATCAAGAATCAACATGAATATGCCTCAACTAGCATTAAGATTTGCTTACAGAACCCTGGTGGTTGAAGTTGTCATTCGTATACTAGTTCATTGGTTTGCTCTGTCCCCTCGAACCGGTGCTGGTTTTGTAAAAATGCGCCTAGCTCCTCATCGCGGTCAATCCTCTTCCTCATCGAAGCCTAACTCGGTTGGATGAGGGGGGTGAGAGTCTCCAATGTAGGTGACAGTGGTGGAAGGGGCGAAAATTGGAACTGGGCAGGGTGGTAAGAGTGTTGGTCAATCAGGTCAAACGGCGCCTGGAGTCTGCAATGGTCGTGGGGGTCGCAATCTGCAGCCTCACCAGTGGGATGGAGTGGTGTGGTGTGGAGTTTCAGGAAGATGAGGGAAGGCAAGGCATGCGGGACGTGGACAGAGCGATGACCATCGGTGTTGTTTGGAAAATTACAAGGACTTGATCCACTCAGTGCTTGGTTGCTGGGAAACCTCTAAGCGAGTACGTTAGGAAGAACATGATGAGCTCATAGCCAAATTTAACAAGATCCACTATTTCCAGTGCCATGTCCGAGAGTGAGTCGTGGTGGTTTGGCGTGGCCATAACCTGTTAGCTAAGAAAGTGGAGAAGATGGAGTCTTAGATGGCCCACTTCAAGGAGCATGTTCAATGTTCTTTTTTCCCTCCACCTCCTCCTAGAACAACCCCGGATAACCCAACTTCAATCACTTCAAATGACTAGCATGGTTACATGTGTTCTACTTGTTTTATGTGTTTTATGGTGCTTTTGGCCTCCTACTTTGTGGCCTATATCTTTGGTTGTCTTTCTGTTTCTTTGTCATGTGTTGATCGCGGTAGTCAACAAACATGGTCGAGGTGAGACTACCTGCATTTTGATGTATGTATTTTCTATTCTCTATATTATGTAATTTTCTATTCTCATAATGAAAATTACAAATTTTCCTGGGAGAATTTTTTTATTATTTTTAGTCGTGGAAATATTTGAGTTTTGAATATAAAAACCAAATAAATTTTAATAATTAGATTAAAATATATTCAAAATCTACATAAATTTAAATAAATGCAAAATTGTTATCAATTTTAAAAATCTATAATTCGCCCGCAGAGGTTTGGTATCGTGGCCAACGGACGATCTGTTAAGTCGTATGTGCCGCTGTGCAAGTCACAAGTTCGAATCTCATCTTACCTGAGGGCAGTTCTTGTAGGCTGGGCGGTTCCTCCTAGAGGTTATAGTGGCAGCCGGTGGGATTCAACCCTGTGTAGCGCAAGTACGATACCATTGCCATTGTCGATTCCACTAGTCAAAAAAAAAAATCTATAATTCACATTCTATTGTATTTGTTATATGTTTTGGAGGGTTTTTCAAAGTGTTTTTTTGTCTAATTTTCCTAGAATCTAGTAGAGATTTGTTGGAATCACAAGTTTAAGATGTGAACTCTCCCCAATAGGAGCATTGGGGTTTTTCAAGGTATTGAATCCATATATGTAGTCAAAATTTGATTTTAAACAACAAAAATCAAGATTTCACCAAAAAAATCCTCTTCTTCTCCAAAACATATAATGTTTAGGCAATGTCATAATTCACTTGGTGAAGCAATTTACATGATTAAAATATAATTTGAATGGGTCTAATGGTTAAGAATATGTATTTCATCATACAAGTGATAAGTTCAAATCTTGTAGGTAAAGTATGTACACCTTAGATTAATTTAATCATGAATTAAATTATTTGCACCTTAGCGTGCAAAGGGCACACCGACGGTGTTAAATGGAGGGCTGACTAAGAACACCACATGGAGTTTTCATGACCTCATCGAAATCTATACAGTGTCAGCCTGCGAATCTCTATAGTGTTAGTAAGAGGAACCTCACAATAAAAACGCCTTCAGCATAATTATCATTATTATCTTCGACAACATGTAGTCTAACTAGTTGACTTTTTCACTAGGAAAACAATGGCACGATTTAGGATTTTGGAAATCCAGGTTATACTTGTCAAGCTTCAAGATTTTGGGTGTCATAGGGTTTTTTATGGTGTTGAATTCATTTCCACCATAAAAAATGATTCAAACACTCTCACAATCAGATTTTTTGAAAAAAAAAAAAAATCATTAGATTCCAACAAGAAATGATCACTCAAACGAAATTGTCACCTCTATAAACCAAACACAATCATAAATTATAAAACTACTTGTACTAGTAAATATATGTATTTTATACTTTACCAATAACCTCTTGCATTGATTCTCATACATGGATACAATATTTATTGTTGTTGTTAATATTATTTTAAACATATTTTATATTTACTTGTTTATGTGTGTGTGTGTGTGTGTGTTTTTATATAACCTTATTTTGTCAGGCATTCATAGAATGTGAACAGAATGTGAATGATAAATCAATGAATTACATTTCTATTGACAGAGATATACATTTATATTACATTCATATGACCCTTGGTTTCGTATTCCAAGGTCTCTTGGACTTCCTTAGACTATTCAACTTCCACACCAACCCTTAAAGGATTAGGTGTCCAACATTCCCTCCCTTAATCCGAAGGGTTATGTATGAGTCCAAGAAGAGAGTTGTAATACAAAACGTGCAAAAATGCATAGCAGCACTAGGCTGAATGTGCTCTCTGAAATGTTGGTATAAAGGGAGGTGTTTTAAGAATGACCACCAACACTGGAACGCTTAGTGCAGTTCCCGGAACTCTTCCAGGTCTAATAGGAAGTTGAGATCTTATGATAGAGGAAGTGCTCTCGATGTTTTGAAGAGGGAAACCTTCAACCTTGAAAGGGAGGTCTCACCTCGCATAAAAAGGGAGAACCTCAACTTGAAAAGGGAGGTCTCAACCTGTGATGGTTTAAGGATGACCAACAACTCTGGAATGCTTAATGCAATTCCTAGAACTCTTCCAAAACTGGCAAGAAGTTGAAGTCTTCTGCTAGAGGAAATATCCCAATTCTTTGAAGAGGTATCACCGATTGAAGGCATGCTCAGGGGCATCTTTGTCTCTGGCTACAACTCTGAATCTAATATGGCAGGGGACTCACACTCGCTTGATGTGGCTTTGAAGCTTGTAGATGACCATCATTTCCCCCCTGTCAGATACAAGGTGAGAAGATGAAGAGATCTCAACTACAAGATTTTTCAATATTCGAGAACAAATCCTGTTATATGAGCGAAATATCTTCTTGGTTGTTGAAGCCCATTGCCAAGAAGCGATCCTTCCAAGATGAATCTTTGTTCTTGCAGGAGGTTTGTTTTTTAAGCATTTGTTTGAAGAATGATTGGTTTTATGAAAATTCTTACACGGATGAAGATCAAAGCAATGATCTTTCATATGGCCAACTCAGTCACAATGTTGGCCTTCACAATCTGTTGTTGATGTTGTGGAAGAAGAGCAGAATCTGGAACAACTAAAGGTGAATTGTCATGAAGGAATCCAACACTCTAAAACTGAATGGGCTTTGAGTAATCTGGAATATGAAAGGAAACCTCCTTGTCATATCCAAGACCTGTTCTGTGTTTGTTATGGATAAGCTCTTCCCAAGGTCTGATGACCAACTTGGGAAGTTCGGGCTAAATTTCTACATCTGCATGTACAACTTCTCTTGAGAGGGGCTCAATGATCTGATCAATTTGCTGCTTATGGGAGTCTATTTCAATGTCCTGAACAAAAACAGGTTCAGAATGATGACTCCATTGCTGTAATTCTTCCTGCTACAGTGAAGATTCAAGCTACAAAAAATCAATCTGTTCTTGTGCATTTTGCATAAAGGTTTGAATATCTATGAGAGTGTCTTTGCTTACATTTACCATCCCACCAATAGTGGAATGTATTAGTGTATTTAGTAACTCTAATGCATCATCAATTCTAGCCATTTTTTCCAACTATACTATTAATACCTTAGGCTAGCATGTACACAAAATTGGTTGGTTAAATGAGAATTTGCAAGTTTGCAGACCAAATCGACTATGACTGCAATCACTATAACCTTTTTTTTTTTAATACGACTACTCAAACATTGCAATGAATCTTAATCAAGAATCAACATGAATATGCCTCAACTAGCATTAATATTTGCTTACGTTTATTTTAATTAGATGTGTTGACCACTGCATATCTAGGAAACATCGATTTGGAACTTCATGTTGAATATAGCGACCTAATAAATCAAAGTCTGCACATGAATCGGATGCAGGTCACATTAATCGAATGTTGGTCAAATAGGGAGAAATCAATGCCAACATCAAAGGTATATTATAACACTCTGGTGCTAACTCCAATCTTCAGACCAATATGATAGTTACAATCCCTCTTAGATGTGCTTCCATGATCCCTGAGGTCTGCGAAGATCAAGTAAATAATCTTGCACCTTCTCTCTTAAGTGGTTCGAGAGAGGGACATCATCGATAACTAGTTTCCTTCTTTGTCTCAAACATTGTTGAAATTGCGGCCCAGTTTCACAAATGCACCAAATGCAACAGATAAAAAGAATCAAGAGGACTATTGCCAATAGATAGTCTATGCAAAGATCACACATAAGGAAGTTAAGCATATAATAAAATGGTCAATACACAGGATGTTCAACGCTCCAACCAACACTAAACACAATAGAAACCAACTCAACGCAATCAGTAATAGAATGATTATATATCATTTGCAGGAGCACAATCATAATAGAATGATCAGGTGAATAATACCAGGCAAACGAGTTTCTCACCAATGTCGACCACTAAACCTTTACTCCAAATCTCATACATGTTTCCCACATCTAGCTGCTTTAGACCCGCAAAGGTGCATTCTCAGCTCATTTCAACAGTGGTTTCATGGGCGCCTGCTTATGCTCCATTCACTGTAAGCTTAAACGGGCATTAAATAGCATATGGAGGCATCATGAATAGAGTGTTTTGTTGCACAATAAGGGCGTCATAACAGTGGAGTGCAGTGGTTTGGAAGGCGCGTTTTGGAAGCAGCATATCACCAACGTAAACTGGTGGGAGGTATTAAAACCAATGGAAAATGCATATGAAAAACACCACAAATTAATGCAATGGCACAAATGTCGACAAACAATGAGAAAAATCTCGTTGGAGGAGTGGATTCCTTCAGCCGAGCGATTGTTGGAATTGCAGTGGCGCAGATATTCGAAGGTTTTGAGTTCCAATCCTGCCAGTAATCCGCCTTCAGAGCTCTAATGGATATCGTCTTCTGCTACCTCTACGACCTCGGTAAGGCCATTCACTACTTCGCTGGCCTTGCGAGCATAATGGAATGCAATGCCTTCAATGTGATACATGCCATGGAGGACATGACCCTAACGATGTCATCACATAATTTATTGAAGGAATGGTTGAAACTTATCCAAATCTATAATAATTGGACGACTTTTCCAGAGGTCATGTTAGTATTGCAAGTCGATGTTTCTAGAGGGCCATACAACAAGGTTATTGTTATCTAAGGAGGTGGAGCCCAAACTTGCGTATCTGAACTCTGACAGGGAATGGTTCCGACAACTCCACTATATAAATGTCATTTTCATCATTCAATATGGCAAATGAATTCGAATGAAGCCGCGGAAATGACCCATGGCGTTCTCCTTCAACTCCCAAAATATCTTAACTCTTTGCACTCGAGCATGAAATCTCGTCTCAAGTCAGTCCATGTAGAACACTCCTCTCATTGCTTTAACATAAAGCGTATGGGAGCGTATTATGGCAGAGCTATATGGTACAAGCGGTGATATTGTTGTACAGGTAAATCCCCTCTGCGGACAGAGGCGATCCCACTAGCCTAAATGGGGTCTAGCAACAATCAAACAACGCTAACACGCAGGTTCCTAATTGCAAAGTAAAGACCGATGATGAGGGCCTACCTCGAATCCAACGCTAGTATTCGTAGAAGAGTCGTCGCTCCTGTTCTTTCGCTTCAGCCGGTCACAATCCTCACCATCCTCGTGAACAAACACCTGCACATGCAAAGAACAAGACAAATACAAGCATAAAATCCAAGAAATGCAATTATGTATCAGTCAGAAAGGATAAAACTCAAACATCATGATAACGACAATAAGAGTGGAACCATAATGATAGTCGTCTATTATTATTGATAAACAAAAGAGAATACAACCACGTTCTGACGTCAAATCCTCCTTTGGTTGGGTGATCAGCTACACATGCCTTGCAAAGCTTGTAGGGGATGGGGAACAAGCCTCTCTCTCCTTGGTTACTTGGACATAGATCTCCTCCTTAAAGATATAGCCTCATGGGGATGAACAAGGCCTCTTGTAGCATGAGCTTAGCAATTCTCAGACTTTGGGACTTAGAATTTGGAGCTTGAAAAGTAGAATTACTAACTAGCTTGTCAAAGGTGAAAGAACAAGCTTATATAGAGGGAGGAGAAGGAGATAAGATCATCCATAAGATTCATAGGATTGTCCTTATCATTACGAAGCTTCCATGAGAGGTGGAGAACTACTTCCCTTCCATGGAGATTCGAAGCCCAACTGAACTAACTCAAACTGGAATCAGTTCATGAATAGGTTAGGAAGAACCTTCGGAAGTTGGTTTGTTTAAAACTTTACCCAACTGGGTTGGCACTAGTACGACTCTGATACAGAGCGCCAGCTGGCACGCCCTCTTTGGAGGATTTCCCCCATTGGCGCGAGTGATACACTGTGGAACAGTGCCAATGGAAAAAGGGCTATATTTATGGGTATTTTGCAGAAGGTGTCTTCAGGGCATATGAAGTACATACTCAAGGGGAGATAATGCAGGTGTTTTCAGGTTATGTCACTTCTCACAGGTCCCAGAATAGGTCCTCCAATGTGTGGGAGAAGGGGTAACAGAGACGGTGACAAAATACTGTGTAATAGATGCCCCCTAAAGCATGAAGCCCGAGAGAGAGAGGGGTGAAATGCTTTACAAGAACATGGTCGACTGAAAAGACGGCCGCTGGAGAACCTGCATGAAGTACAATTGATATCTCAAGTACATGATGTATGTGGTACGGGCGCAACCATCCATAGTAGAGTACATAAAAACTGGATCCAAGGTATGGACGCAGCCATCCAGCGAGGATTGATGAATAGACTCAGGCATGGTCACAGCCATCCAGTGAATGAGTCATGTAGTGATTATGATAATCCACAAAATGCAACCTGGACCTCAACAGACAAAATCCAGGGTCTTGTGCTCCATCTCGACCCGAACATAGTACAAGTTCAAGCATGCGAATATGGGAGTCGAAGTCAAACATGCAGGAACATCGTCTGATTACCAATCAATGATGAAAATTGTTAACAAATGTGAGAGGTACCACCAATAATGACAATGGTCCTCAAGGTACTATAGGTACAATCCACGGCGTGCGAATCAGTGAGCCGATGTCGAACACTCGTAGAATCATCCGATCAGAGGCCAATGATGAAAACCTCGCGTCGAACACGAAGAACCTGCCATTGAAGCATGCAGGCTCCAAGGTACCTGAAGGGAGTCTCTAAGTCAATCTTCCTGGATAATGAACTGAAGTCGACAGGAAGTGACCTTGATTGAAGGTGGGCCATAATGTTTCCCACATCATCGACATGAGACAGAGAAGGATAAAACGTGTTGTGTGAGGTATCAGAGGGAGGTTAAGTATTCTACAGAGGTCAACTTCTCTTTAACATATCAGCGGCACGACAGTGGACTTGGCAGTATTTGACATCAGATGATCAGGGGTCATGGTGACAAGGAGATGAGCAGATGAGAGGTCAAACAGGATAACCCAAACCCACGGAGGCAAGTCTAAAACAAGATGAGATGTCCCCACCCAAACACGAATGCAGACAAGTGCCATGTTCAAGAGCGACATACTGCCAACACGACAATAATTGTGGTTCCATTTTCCCCACCATTTCTGGCGAGTACCCCGGTTATTTTTTTATGACAAGCTTGATGGGGATAGCATATGCTTGAAAGGAATCATTTTGACGGAATCCGATGTCATTAAGTTTTAAAGAGTCTGACAAAGGAAGAAATCAACGTCTTTTCATGTTTAGAGATTTTGAAAAGAAGACGGAAAAGGAAACTCCAAGGGTGTCCTTCTTCGTAAAGTTGTGTCTCTCAAGCCCGAAAAGGTATAAAACAATGCTCAAAAGAACCGCCCGGTCATTACGACCGAGGAGTACTTTTTCATAAATAGTGATTCCGATCTGAAAAAGTAAAAAAGCGATCAAAACCACGTCGCTTCGTGATCGTTAACGAACTGGAAATGACAAGGGTCCGACAATCTTTTCATTTTTTAAACGGTCGGAAAAAGGGTTTAAAGATGACTGCCTCTCATTTTCGTTTAACGAGTCAAGAGGACCAACGCGACATTCTTTTCACGTTTAGAGAGTCAGAAAAGAGAAAAAGATGACTCCAAAGTGACTTTTTTGTGTATTTACCGAGTCCGAAAAAGTATAAAAAACAAGTCGTTTCGCTGCCAAAGCTGCACAAACACTTGTCGCTGCAGAAGAAACGGGCGTAAAATCCATTTTCGACCCAAATATTCATAAAAATATTCATAAAATGACTTTTAAAACCTATTTAGGGGTCAAAAAGTTATAAAATTTTGAAAATGGTAAAACAAAAATTACTTTTCACTTTTTACCTTTTGAGAGCGACATTAGGGCTTTTGGAGTGCGATCTTCAGTTGGCGATTGCGACAAATCCAGTGGACCATTCAGAGCGCTGTCAGTGTCAGGTAAGAGGTCTCGTCTTTTGCTCCATTTCTATCCATTTAAGATTTGTTTTAAATTGCTTTTTCATCCTCTATAGGGAGGATTTCAAATTTAAGGGTTGCGCCCATTGGTGCGGGTTTCGAGCACGGACCCGCGCCAATGGGGCAACTTTCCCAAAGGGCACGCGCCCATGGGCGCGACTGTTTTAGAAACAGTCACGCCAACGGCCGCGCGGATTGTTTGGCCAATTTTAAACAAATCTAAACCAATTTCTCTTCAATTTCAAGTTATTCAAGTATCTAATTTATTGTTTTGGGCTTGTGTTTGCAGGGAAATACACACAAATGGTGATCATGTGGAAAGAACGAGAACATGATCAGGTAGACACATTGGCCTTGGCAGATGAGGATTGCATGGAGGCACTCAGAGCATGCAGGCTCAAGAAATATTTCCTTCTGTCCTATTTGCGAGCTCAGCCAGAGCTCTTACAGTATTTGGTCAACTTGTGGGACGTACAGGAACAGGTGTTCCGAATACGGGACCAAGTATTGGAGTTAGACGTATCTGATATCTACTTCCTCACTGGACTGTCATGGCGGGGGTCGGTACCTCGATTGACTGGTAGCAGGCCATCTGGAGAGAAGATGGAGGAGGTGAAGGCCCGAGTTTCCCCAGGTGCAAGATACGGGCAAGGCAGCTCGAAGGTGGATATTCCCACCGTCCCAGACTTGACTCTTAGAGCATTGCTATTCACCATCACACGAGCTGTAGGGGCACAGGCGCCCCACGAAGCTATGAAGAACCATCTGATCCTGGTGACAGAGTGCCTTAGCCCGAAAGTCTTCAATTGGGCATCCGCAGTGACGACCAATATGAAGAGGCAGCTGACCAAGGCCAAGCAGGGAAAGCTACAGCAGTTCAGATATGGCTCCATCTTGGTGATGTTCTTCTTGGAACGTGTGCCAAGCTTCCAGGGCCAAGGGGCCTTTTTTCCTGACCTAGCACCTCGAGAAAGGAGAATGGCTCGATGGGCAGCACTGATGCCGAGGGGTGGTGGTGGTCAGCAGATGTCTTTTAGACTAGAGTTTTTCGGGTGGCTTTGCCACCAACTGATTGTGGTGGAGGACTGCCCGTATGTAGTGAGAGACTTCACCGGAGACCCTGACCTCCCTCTGCCAGAGGGAGAGGACTGGGACGAGGAGATTTGTATGATCTCATTTTTTGATTTTGTGTTTTTATGATTTTTTTGTTTGTACATGCTTGTCCTAATGACCTTTATATGCATATGCAGACGTTGGCCCAGAGAATCCGAATGACATGTCTCCCATTGCGAGGAGACACCTAGCAGCAGCAGTAGCAGGAGCGGATCCTCAGGAGGAGGGCGGTGACAGAGGAGAGCTTCTTCAGAACCTCGAGGCTATCACTCGAGGGATTCCAGATTATGCTCGGCTAGCTGATGTCCCGCTAGCGTACCAGAGGCACACAGTGGGGGTGCCAACTCGCATCCATCGACTCCTGATACGTTTAGTGCAAGTGGTGACGTGCTACCATGAGCACCACCGAGACTAGATATCTAGGCTTTTTCTTTTCATGCATATTTTTTGAGAGACATGTTGTCTCCGGATGTATTCAGACAAAAATGTATTATTTTTTGATGATGCACGGGGTGCAAACATTTTGGACACACATATATATATACATATGTTTCATGGTTTATTGTATTTTATGCTTCTTGTATTATGTTGAATTACATGTTATGCAAATGCCTGTCCAACACATAATTAGCTAATGCATCGGTTAATGTATTAAGTTGTCTTGGAATATGTTGATAAGTAATGAAATCAAAATCCCTTTCTAATAACTTAACACATAAATACAACCTTAAAATATGATGATCTCTGACGGAATAATGCCCGTTGAGTTGGTGGACTACAAGCTGAGAGTCCAAGTTCACAACCAATGTTCGAATGCCGAGGTTAATCGCCTCAGCTAATAATTCAATCACAGCACTATATTCAGCAACATTGTTCGTTGTAAAACCTAGACAAACCCCTTGAATGTCTACTAACTCACCATGAGGATCGTAGATCACCCATGCCGTAGATGACAAGTTGTGTGTACTGCGGAAAGCACCATCAGCGAAACCAACATAAGGCGATCCAGACATCTGCCCAAGAAGAAAAAGACACAATAAGCGGCAATCATGCCGACACACCAAAACAAAAATATGAAAACATGCACACACAACACACTTGTTGAAAGCACACGTATATACAAAAAGAGAGTGCCTGGACTCATGCATAGTATTTTTTCAGATAAAGCCCATTGCGAGGCTTATCTAGGGGATTTCCTTCATAATGAATAAGCTCGTAGGCGCCTTTTTGCAAAACTCTTTTCACATTGTAGGGCCCATGCCACGTAGGCTCGAATTTTCCTGCCCCCAGCTTATCGTTAGCTTGTTCATAGAGCAGTACTAGGTCTCCCTCAATGAAAGAGTGGGGGTTAACAATATTATCGAAGTGAGTTTTCACTCACTTCTTCTGAGCTTCAATAACTAAGGAGGCTAGACGATGAGTCTCGTCCAGCCATTCTAAGTAAAGAAGGCGCTCTTCTACTGGAGTAGTATCAGGGAGCAATTCGATGACTATCTTTAATGAAGGAATCTCACACTTAATAGGAAGGGTCACCTCCAGTACGTAAACTAACTGAAAGGGAGTGAAACCGATGGCATCCTTCACGGAGGTACGGTAGGCCCACAAAGCAGAGAACAAAATCAAATGCCAATTGGACTTATGCATGCCAACAGTTCTTTGAAGCATCTTGACCAAAACCTTGTTCACGGCTTCCACTTGACCATTTGCCTGAGGATAGTACGGGGTCGAACTATCATGCCTAAGGCCCAACTGGGTTGTTAACTCGGCCATCATGTGATTACAAAAATGCTTTCCGTGATTAGTGATGATGGCTTGGGGTACTCCGAACCACGAAATAACATGGTTGAACAAAAACTGTGCCGCGGTGTGACCATTTTCAGACAATGTAGGCATCGCCTCAGCCCATGTCGTGAAATAATCAACAACAACGATGATGTACCCATGCCCCCGGCCGAACGAGGGTTACAGGTCATATAATCGATGCCCCATTTGGCAAAAGGACCGACGGTTACAACGGGGTGCAGTGGAGCAGGGGGTGCATGCATCTTCCATTGGTAAATCTGGCACTCATGACATGAACGGACAGCGAGAATGAAATCCTTGAAAATGGAGGGCAAAAAATAACCAGCACAGAGGATTTTCTATGCAGTGGCATATCCTAACATGTGACCACCACACGCACCAGAGTGGCAGTCATTCAAAACTCGCTCTGCTTCTTCAAGAGTCAAGCATTGGTGAAGAATGGAATCAACACCGAGACGGTACAGGGTGTCCCCAACGATGCGATATGGTTGGGCTTGATGTTGGATCCGTCGACGAGCATCATTAGAGGTCTCGGGACGGAAGGAGGACATCTCCAAGTAGACAATAATATCCCCGTACCAGGGATCGAGGGTGCTAATGAGGAAGAGAGTTTCATCTGGAATGGAATCCTCTAACTAAGAGGAGGCAGCAGTAGATGGCAGAGAACACAACAGCTCAGCAAAGACAAGTGATTTCTTAGACTTGGCTGAAGTAAATTCCAAGTCAAACTCTTGGAGGATGACTATCGACTTCGAGTATTTTCCTCCCAGCAACTGGCATGACAGAATGTAAGTCATAGGGTTGCAATCAGAGATCACTGTCCTGGTACACAACAAGATGTAATGACGGAAGCGTTGCACAGCGCAAATAGTGGCTAGTGCCAACTTCTCGACATAAGCATATCGAGATTCTGTGTCTAACAAATTGTGGCTAAGGTAATAAATAACGTGTTTAGTGCCATCATCGTTATCCTGAACCAGAACCATACCGATGGTGGTGTCAGCAGCGGCCAGATACAACATGTAATCGTGATGATAATTCGGAGGCCACAACAAAGGGGCGAAAACCAGAAGAGTTTTAAGATGTGCAAAAGACTCTTCAGCTAGGGCATCCCATCGAAACGGGGTGTCACGCTTGAGTAACCACGTGAAACCTTTTGCCACTTCGGCATAATTCAGGATAAATCGTCATAAGAAATTTGCTTTACCCTACAAACTTTGCAGTTGCCACAAAGAAGCAGGGGGAGGAAGATTCAAAATGGATTCGACTTTAAGGGGATCCAAGCGGATGCCCTCTCGGGAGACGATAAACCCGATAAGTTGACCAGATTCTATGCAGAAGACACATTTATGCAGATTAAGTTGGATATTGTAGTGTTGGCAATGGAGAAAAATCTCGCGGAGATGTGACGGATGGTCTTGGCGCTTAGCCGAATGAGCGGGAAGGTCATCCAGATAAGGCTGTACGATGTGCCGGATATCATGAAAGGCGTAAGACATCGCACATTGAAAAGTGGAACCGGAATTCTTGAGACCGAAAGGGAGCTTTTTATAAGCGAAAGTACCCCATGGACAGATAAAGGCAGTCTTGTTTTGATTGGAAGGCGCGATATTAATTTGGTTGTAGCCACAAAAGTCATCCATAAATGAATATATCTCACTCCCAGCACACTCATCAATGAGTTGGTCAATGAACGCTGTGGGGTAGTTATCTTTCAGGCAGGCTCGGTTAATATCGCGATAATGGACATAAACGCGAATAGTACCCTGCTTTTTATCTACAAGGACGATGTTAGAGACCCAATCTATGAGCGGGATAGGGTAAATGAAACCAGCTTTAAGAAGTTTTTCAACTTCCGCTTTAATTGTTGCAGCCTTGTGGGGGTGCACAGGGCGTAAACACTTGCGAACAGGTTTAGCTCCTGGATACGTAGGTATCTCATGCACTACGATGTTTGGATCAATGTCGGGCATCTCTTCGTATGACCATGCAAAGACATCACGGAACTCGCGAAAAAGAGCTATATAGATTTGAATTTCCTCAGGAGTGCAAGTGACTCCTATGTAAATGTTCTCGACAATCCCTGGTTTGACAGAGATGTCGATAGGTTGGGTTTGCGTAATGTTCCCAAATTCCCTTCAGAAGATACTTGATAGACCTGAATAGGTGTCTGAAGAGGTTGTGAAGGGCGACACGGAGCAAACCGTTCAAGACAAGCCAACATTTCCCATAGGGTTGGGAGAAACGAGGAACGGTGATGAAGATTGAACCATGGAGGTTCCTCGAGAGACATGGTCTCTATGACGGCTTCATCGTAAGGAAATATTTCCTTTAATGGGTCTGAGGAGGCACATTCTCCAAGCCAAGGGGGATAGTCGTATGAGTCAAGAGCTCCGCTTAAAGAAGCATATTTAGCAAGAGGAGCCAATACAGCAACGATTTCGATGTAGTTGAGCTCGGCGGGACTCAACGGCATCTCCTCGCCCCATGATTCTATCTGGTCAATGGGGGCAAGGACCCAAGGATCAGAACGAATCGAAACCATACTGATGGAGGCGAGGTTTGGAGGTGGGAGCGAGAAAACACCCATGAGGGCGGTATCTTTGAAGAGCATCGCTCCCACACTCTCGAAAGGGATGGAGGTATGCTCCACAAAAGGCACATTGCCTTCAGAAGAAGAAGCAAAGAAGGAGAGCTGGTCTACCGTGACAATTTTCCCTTGGTGAGGGAAATGTATGACATGGAAGAGGGATGAAGCCACGGCACGCATGGCATATGTCCAACTTCGGCCTAGAAGGAGGTTGTAAGTAAGATTTGCATCAACGACCTCAACTTCTACTTCAACGATTTTCCCTTCTAAAGTAATCGACAATCATTGAAGAATACCATAGGGATGAGATTCTCTCCCATCAAAGGCTTCCAGTGTCATGGGAGACTGGCTCAAAGTCGGAGACCCGATCGCTTTCCAACAAGCAACAGACATGATGCAAGTTGACGCGCCTTCATCAATAATCGTACGATGGATCGTTTTCGAATTGATGATGACTTGTATGAGGAAGGCGATCTGATGAGGCAGCCTTGGGACATGGCTCTCGAGATCAAAGGTGATCAAATCTGAATCTACCGGGTCGATGCTACCGATGGCCGATAGCATGGACTTCCTCTGAGGGGGGCAGCTCTGGAGAACTTCTAAAGCGGACATAGCCGACGGAGCCTGCACTAAGTCCTCAACTATGCTATAGTGTTGGGCAGCATGAGCATTTGGGTTGTAAGATGATCTCTGGAGTACTCCTTTGGGAGGGGGTCGGATCGTCGTCTCAGTACTAGGTCTCTCGATGTGGAGTGGACCAGAACTGGACGGAGGAGCACTTGAGGAGACCTCAGGCTCCTTCCTGGTGGATGATGGATACTCCTTTGTTTGTGTCGTTACATGAATAGGAATGGATCTAGCCATGAACACTTGCAAACCAAAGGGAGATGAAGAAAAAGATGGATCAGCCACCATTTGAGTCTATTGAGAGGGGAAAGGTTCTTCCAGAACCGCAGGAATCCCAGGAGCACCTTTCAACAAACGACTAACTTACAACCGCCTTGGGCAGTCTTTGGTGTAGTGATCCTCATCACAGATGAGACAAGGATACTTGGGTTTGCGCTTGGCTTCTTCCTCGGATGGAGGTTTGGAGGAATCCTGTTTAGGTTGCTTAGACTTATTCTTTTCTTTCCCCTTTTTCTTTCCTTTCGAGGCCTTGTTTTCCGTGGTGGACTGGACGGCGTTAACCTTGGAAGTACTTCTAGGATTAGAACCACCCTGAGAAGTGTTTTCGTTAGAAGCATTCGATTTTTGCTTCCCAGGGTTCGAAGATGATTTTTTCGACGACGGATTTACAGAGCCAATAACCCCATCAACAGATGGCTTTGGTGGAGATTTGGATGTACCGTGTCTCGGGGCATCAGGAAAATACTCATATAAAGTACCTGACTGAGAATAAACTAAGTTAAGGTACAAATCACGCGCGATAGCTTGCTCTTTAGTCACGCAAGCTCCCATGGCAATGTCCCGTGCGATCTTAGGGACAAAGGAAGTTGTGAACCAATCGGTGAGGAGTTGATCAGGAATCCAGAACTTGATCAACCGACGACGCCTTCTCCATTCATGTATATGATCAGAGATGTGCGTAGCCGTGTCCTGCTTGAGAGATGTAAGGAGATGAGTTCCCGTCTTGTATTGAATGGGTAACTGAAAATGAGTGAGGAATGCCATTGCCAATGAATTAAAATCTTGAAAAGACGCACGAGTCAATTCAATGTACCATTTAGCAGTGGAGCCGGTGAGAGTCCTTTGGAACAAGCGAAGCCGAACTGAATCGTCAAGCCATGAATTAGACGAACACCAAAGGTGATAAGTCATTACATGGGCTTGAGGGTCCTCTCCAGCTTTGCTGTCAAACTTGGGACAATCGTCGGGTATCTTAGTTGGAACTGGCGGCCATTGTGGATTATGCAAGATAGGATCATTGGTTAATTTCGACACATCGGGTAGTTCCAATGTTGCTAAGAATGGTAGCTGTCGGTTGAAGGACATCTGCGGATATGAGGTAGGGCCAGAGTTCCACCCAGTTGTTGGTTGCTCCCATTGACCTTGTCCTGACGGGCCAGGTCCATAAGGGTTGTATCCATAACCGGACAATTGATTCTGGTTCTGCCCCCCAGCACCCCATTGGTTACCATACTGACCGGCAGGAGCAACATTAGGTTGTTGATAATTTTGATAAGGAGTGGCTTGCGGCTGTTGATAATTTTGATACGGGGCAAATTGATTTTTCCCGTGGGGTTGCTGGTATCCATACAGTTGCTGGGCTCCATATTGAGCCTGGGAACCAGGTTGCGTTTGATAAGAAGGTTGGGATTGATACCCACCTTGTGACTGGAGACCGGTTTGATTCTGGGGCTGATAACCAGGTTGAGCTTGAGAAGCAGGAACCATCTCCATGCCCGGTTGAGCAAGCCCAGAGAGATGTCCTTGGGAAGATTGAGGTTGGGCCATCTGGCCGGAAGGTTGTCCTGGTTGGATTTGGGACAGACCTACTTACCCAGAAGGTTGAGCTTGTTGGGTGTTCAGTTATCCTTACAGACCAGATGGCTGACTAGACTGAGCAGTGGGTTGGCCTTGCTGCATGTAAGGCTGACCACTTTGCCCAGAAGGGTATCCTTGCTGGTTTCCAGGTTGTCCTTGCTGCGCGTAAGGTTGTCCCAGATTCCCATAGGGTTGACTCGAAGGGTATCCCTGCTGGACTCCAGACTGTCCTTGTTTAGCATAAGGTCGTCCTGGGTTTCTAGAAGGTTGCCCAAAATATGTAAAAGACGGACCACCAAAGGCCAAAGGTTGTCCCTGGGAGGGTTGTCCTTGTGAGCCTCCGGGTTTCCTTGGATAGGTTTGGCCATAATACTGCTGCCCATAATTAGGCTGCGTGTAGGATGGCTGACCTTGGTATGATGGTCCTTGATACGACTGCCCTTGATTTGGCCAGAATTGGCCACCACCATAATCGGGGGTACCCCAAGCGACATTTAATGGAATTGAAGACTCAACTGCGGGTTGAGCTGGCAAGGAGGTATACAAATGATGACCTATAGGGTCATAATAAGGGCCTTGCGTGCCTGGATTTTGGACAGCATGCAAGTATTGAAAATATGCCCCCCTGCTGGAGTGGTACTAGAAGAAGGTGGGGCACTGCTTGCAGGATGAACAACTCTGGCTGTATATGCCGACTGATCACTATGTACTGGACCATGGGACGGGCCAACAATAGTAGTTACGACGGAAGAAGCCGTAATGGCACTAGCAACCGGAGTTGAAGATGCGACACAAATGGTCGGATTTGTCGGAACTGACGTGACAGCATTATTGTGAACTTGGGAAACAAAAGATCCCATAGTGGGAACGATGTTATTATCCCACATAGAAGAGGAATTCCCAAAGCCCATGGCATCCCTCAGAGATCTATAGCTCGCAGGCACTGTAATACCGAGAGGTGTAACAGTGTAGGGCGTAGATATGACTGGGGATGTGGCGGGGATAGGAGTCTCAATACTTGACACAACAGGTGTTCCACTCGATACAGGAGATGTATCCTCCATATTAGAGGAAGCCATCGGGGTCGAAACACCAGTAGGAGTAGAGGGATAATCCTCTTCGTAAGGTTCCCAAACAGGGTTCCGAAACAAATCATGAAGCTCGTCCTCTGGAGCACGAGAGTTCAACGGTTGGACACTTGGAATAACAGGGAAAGTGTCACCTCAAACCGGTGTCTGAGGAGCAGCAGAAGAAGGAGAACCTTGGTCACTAGGGATGGGAGACGGGATCGATGGATCCACCAGGATGATCGAATTCAAAAATCCTTGACAAGCTAACGGAGAAACACCCTACTCAAACCTAATTCACACAAGATCTAACAAGGTAAATGTAATCGTGGTCGAATAAAATTTTTAAGACATTAGGACACAACTTGACCTTTTCATGTTTTAAGGGTCGAGAAAAGGACAAAAAATGACTCTAGTCGCCTTCGAATATTTAATGAGCCCGAAGTGACAAATACTCAAGTGAGCCTTTTCTTTTAAGGAGTTCGAAAAGGATCAAAAAAGTGACTACTCTGGAGAAACTAGGCATGGGGTTTACCAGAAAATCCGTAAAACTGCATATACACCTTAGAAATCATATGAAAGCCTAGGACTTTCCGTACGGCAGTCAATCTTCCCGAATGCTCTGTTCGGTGCGTTACGGGCTGTAAGGCAGCAGACACGACTTCCTATGGATCAAGGATGATAACCTAGTGGAGTCTCCCCATATATACACGACAGTACGTGGAAGCACAAGTCCGTACTAGACCACAGTTGAGTCACACAAGGAGGAATCACCCAACCTTAATGTGAAAACAAAAGTGACGAGGTTTAACGACGCCGGAGCACGTCTCTAGCCTAGATCTCTAGAATGTAAGCGTTATGTTCCAATGCGTTTTTATGTTCATTCGATTTATTTTAAAGTTGATCTTGAGTTAATTTTCGGTTTTCAGGTCCTACCGTATGTAATCCCTCAAAATCCCTAAATGCAATCTATATGCCAAAACATGTCATTCCATTCGATGAATGCTAATTAGATGAGAGTTAAAGAGCTTTCATGTAGATGAAACGATCACAAACAACAAAGAATTTCCCTAATGCAGCCAATTTAAATCAATAAACTTTTCTTTAAGATCACTAAATCACTAATCGAAATGAAAAGTCCTAATTTTCATTAACTGTTTCAAAGCAAAAGAGATTTTTCTTTTTCAATAATGGCAAAATGCACTAAAGAGCTTTTGAGAAATAATACAAACAAATTCTAACCAATACACACACCTTCAGTTCCTCAAATCAGCAAATCAAACATCTAAAGAACCAAAAAGATCCCAAAGAGAACAATGAGCCGTGTGATCTGGGCTCAAAGTGAGATGAAGCGGAATTCAAGTGAAGACGAGGCAAATCACCCAAATAACGCAACAAAATGATTCACAACTACCCAACAACTATAAAGGAGCAAACACAAGAGTCGACTGGACCACAAAAAGATCAAAACACCTTAGGAAGGCTCGATTCACAAGGTCACCAGATGCCCTAGGGCTAAAAATGCGAAATTGATAGAAAAAAGCAAACACCCAAAGGGTAGCGATCGAAACCAGTCAAATCACACTCCAACACACTCAAGTAGTCTAAGAAAGGTACTTAGGACAAAACCACAGCTCGAAAAGTTGAGAACCAAGCAAACTTCAAAAGTTTACAGACCTGGCGCGACTGTCAGGCTGCAACAAGTGCCTTTCAGAGATTGGCGCGGGTTGTAAGTGTGCAACATGCGCCAACTGGCGCGACTGTCACGCTATAAACTAGCGCCAGTCGAGTTTTCTATGGAAAAATAAAAACAAAAGAGCCAAGGCCAAACCAGCAATACCTAAGTACTCTCAAGAGGCAAACACAACACAGGTATTCAACCCAGAAAGCTAAACAAGAGGGAGAAACCAAGGAAACAATCAAGGAACAAGGAAAATTCCAAGTCATTCAGTTTGCAAACTAAACTAGAGATGGATTGAAGTAGCATTGATCTACTTCGCTAATGCAAAGCAATAGCATTTCGAAGGGTATCTGGCCAGACTTCAGGCTCCATCCAAAGTTTACAAATCAAACAACAAGACAAGGTAAACAAACAAGGCAAAAGCCAACTCCCCGGCGGAGTCGCCAAATTGTTGTACAAGTAAATCTCCTCTGCGAACAGAGGCGATCCCACTAGCCTAAATGGGGTCTAGCAACAATCAAACAACGCTAACACGCAGGTTCCTAATTGAAAAGTAAAGGCTAATGATGAGAGCCTACCTTGAATCCAACGCTAGTATTTGTAGGAGAGTTGTCGCTTCCGTTCTTTCACTTCAGCTGGTCACAATCCTCACAATCCTCGTGAACAGACACCTGCACATGCAAAGAACAAGACAAATATAAGCATAAAATCCAAGAAATGCAACTGTGTATCAGTCAGAAAGGATACAACTCAAACATCATAATAAAGACACATGAGTGGAACCATAATGATAGTTGTCTATTATTATTGATAAACAAAAGAGAATACAACCAAGTTCTGACGTCAAATCCTCCTTTGGCTGGGTGATCAATAACACATGCCTTGTAAAGCTTGTAAGGAATGGGGAACAAACCTCTCTCTCCTTGGTTACTTGGACATGGATCTCCTCCTTAAAGATTTAGCCTCATAGGGATGAACAAGGCCTCTTGCAACATGAGCTTAGCAATTCTCATACTTTGGGACTTAGATTTGGGAGCTTGAAGAGTAGAATTACTAACTAGCTTGTCAAAGGTGAAAGAACAAGCTTATATAGAGGTAGGAGGAGTAGTTAAGACCATCCACCAAATTCAAGGGATTTTCCTTATCATTAGGAAGCTTCCATGAGAGGTGGAGAACTACTTCCCTCCTTGGGAGATTCAAAGCCCAACTAAACTAACTCAAACTGGAATCAGTTCATGGATAGGTTAGAAGGAACCTTCAGAAGTTTGTTTGTTAAAAACTTTACCCAACTGGGTTGGCGCTAGTGCAACTTTGAGACAGAGCGCCAGCTAGCACGCCCTCTTTGGAGGATTTCCCCTATTGGCCCGAGTGATACACTATGGAACAACGCCAATGGAGAAAGGGCTATATTTTTGGGCATTTTGCAAAAGGTGTCTTCAGGGCATATGGATTACATACTCTAGGGGATACAATGCAGGTGTTTTCAAGTTAGGTCACTTCTCACAGGTCCCGGAATAGGTCATCCAATGTACGAGAGAAGGGGTAATAGGGACGGTGACAAAATACTGTGTAACACCGGTAATTTATCAGATGCTCCTTAGAGTTCATATTTTGGAAAGTTATTTGAGTTTATTCAATATCAGCATGTCACTCAGATTTTCCTTGAAGTTGTTAGAAGAAGGAAAGGGGTCCGAGGTAAGCACAAAGTATAGAATCTAGCCAATCTGTACTTAGAGAGGGCTCTCTCTTTATGATTTAGCTTTTTTTATAGGATATTAGGCTACTTATGAAAACTTAGGGGGTTTTGATTTTGTTTGGTGGTGGAATTCAGGAGCAGATGGATAGGACAAGGTATTTCAGGCCATTGGGCTATGGAGTCAACAAAAGATGGCTTAATTAGATCAAGTTGGTTTCACAAAGGAGGGCTTCACAGGGCAAGATATCTAAACAAGAAACAAATGATAGCTTGAAAGGGTGAACTGGTCTTGAAAGGGAGGAAGGGAAATTAAGAATTCTTCAACAAAGTTCAAGATAGGGAAGGTGGGTGATCATTAAAAAAAGGCAATTAGAAATTTTTTGTTAAATGGCCACAATGATAAACTAAGAAATATGGAGAAATTAAGAATTCCCTACCTATGATAGCTTGGAAGAAAACATTAAGAATATAAATGATTTTAAAGATAGAATGCAGTAAAGCTCTTTCTGAAATATAATTTTTCACTTATCATTCAGATAACACATGTGAAATATTTAAACCAGAAAATTGTAAAAACATAAGATATAGAATACTTATTTGTTTCTCATTTGACACAGGTATCCTGTAAAAGTCCTTTGCTTTATTACTTTGTCCAGCCAGCCATACAATAGTTGTTCAATAGCACTTCTATTCCAAAATAAGGAGTCTACAGAAATGTCTAAGAATCCACCTTCAGTACTTCGAATGAGGAAGTACTTATACAAAATTTACAACAAAATATCTCCTAACTGAGAGAGATATATTATAGGAAAACTAAATATATTTTACATGAATGTAGAGACAGATGGTCTTGAAAGTAGAAACTGAATGTGAACTACTTGGTTACTGTCCCTATTTTTGTTGAAGGAGCTGGAGGCAGGTCCTATGATTGTGCATCCTACTATCTTGCTCATAATCTTGTGTTGGTTGATTGTTTTTTTCTTTTCACTGATACTCTTTTACATGTGACTGATACTCTTTACCTGTTTTACCATCATTTATCCCTTTTTACCAAAATTTATTATGGTAAATACTTCAATTCAATTTTTACCATGGTAAATCTAAGATGTCTGTCATGTTGGTCCACCGATCATCCCTTGATATCCTAGTCCTTGTTAATTTTTTGAAGATTTCATCTGCTTCTGTGTATTTGAAAAAATCCGGTTGCACTGGAAACAAGTGTTTCACTTCATGCTCAACATAAAAAAGGTTCTCTAAACTATCATAGAGAACTCTTTCAGTGGGTAATGCTCTGGGTGCAGATGAACTGGCAGAGGAACTGGCTTGGCTATTTGCATATTGATGTAATTTGTTGACATAATCATCCTACCTCATTAATTTATCATTGATGACTAAAGGACATGGAAGTCCTTTACTTTGTAAGATGCCAAATTTCCCCATAAATTCATTTATGTCTTCCTACATATTCTAACATTTGTGTTCCAGGTTTTGCATTAGAGTCCTTTTGGTCAATACTTTCTTTATTTTGAGGATGGTTCCAATCCTATCCTCAATGTTTAACTATTCCAACTGATACCTATTTCTATTGTTTAGAAAGTTTATTAATATGATGGCCTCTTCAGGCTTCCCTCCTATTTCTTGCTTGGTTTTTTCAATCTCTTGAAGAGCAACTTTCACTAAGTCAATCTATTCAAAAATGATTTGAATTGATGACCAAACATCATTGATTGATTGAGTGATGTTTGTCCGTAATATTTTTCTGATATCAGTTAAAGGATTTTAAAATGTAAGATCTTTTTCTAGTGTTTTAACCTGTTGAGTCAAGCCTTTGTTTTTCCTCGCCTCTTCAGCAAAATTGAATTTTGACACATCATACTTCTACTCTAAAGTAATGAATTTTTCCTTTACCTTTTATAGTTCAAAAACTTGGAGCTTCATTTCCTCCATGGATTTGATTAACTCTTTTGTGCTCTAACTTGAGGTTCCTACCTTTGATGTACCTGTACATGTACCTATTACTTCAATAGTTTCAGTTGTTTCCAAAGGGACATTTGGTGCTAGAGAAGTTGCCAATTTAGAAGGGACTATTGTAGAAACCATTGGTACTACATTTTGAGACTGAGAGGTTGACTCACTCTACCTACTTTGCAGTGTTTTCTCTAATTCATGTTTTGTCTCTTTCAGTTGTTCATTTAGATTTAGGACCAAATCCATAAGCTCTTCTTCATTCTTCTTCTCAATTACCTCAGCAGTCTAAGGGTGCATGAGTGGTTGCAATTCCAACTGCTTTCTCAGTGCAGCTATATCTTCATTCTTTTTCTTTATTAGGCCTTCTGCAACTTTGATATCCTTTGGGTTATGGCCCAACCCAATAATTAAATCCTCCAATGATTTAATTATGTTATACTTTGCCTATGAGGAGGCCCTTTATAGTTGTAATTGAGCAGTGGTGTTGTTCAATGAATTCTCCAACCTATGTGCCGTCATGGCCTTGCTTGTCAATGTAGAATAAACTATTTCCCCTATTTTCTTATGCAGTTCTATCTAATCTATGGGGTGAATATCTTTGGCTAAGACCTCAAAATCAGTTTTGAGGTAGTCTGCAATTGATTTGGGCTAGTGTACTGTAGGATTTAGAAAGCCCATCTGCATTTTGCCTTCTTTGATGTCATAAGTTAACGTCAACCTGGTTTGATTAGTAGGGGCCATCTTCAAGTATTGAGTATAGGCTTGGGCCTTTAGCTATTCATTTATGGCCTTTATCTTCTTAAATTTTCCTTTGATGTCTAAGGTCTCGTCAGATGAAGACCTGAAAGAGGAAACTTCGACACTCTATTTTTGTTCAAGCTCTTGTCTTTGTGAACTGAAAGGTGTCCCACCTATTGGGGATGTATGTAGACTATTTCCACCTTCTTTCCTTAAACTCCCTGTTGTTTCTTCAAAAAATTATTCCTCTGAATGTGGATTTATCCTATGCCTCTTAGCACCAAGCTGGTCTGAAGGAACATTTGCAAGGGTAGCTACTTCCATGACTCTTTTTAAGCTCTTTTCCTCATTCAGAGGAGTCTATAAAACTGGGGTGTCTCCCATATTAACCTGAGCTGGATGGGACTATGGTGGAGCCTGTTCTTCAGAGATTTCAGGTTGTTCTGACATCTCAGTTTTTTCTGATGATGGGATGCTTGTTTCTTGATATCTTTCCTACGGTGGTTCTGCAGGGGGTGCACTAGTTTCCTGTGACTACCTTTGAGAAGTCTCTGCTATATAGGCACTAGTTCCTGGTGTTGGCTTCTGAGCAGTTCTAACTAGTATCTATTCACAAGAGTCCAGGTCAAGTCTCTTTTCTAAGTCTTTCATCACATTCTCTACATAGACCTAATCACTATCCATCTCAACTAGAGTTCCTTCCCTCCATTCATCCATATTTGCATATTGCTCTATTTCAGGGATTTTGTGATGAAAATATGGTGACAACTTATGTTTCATTCTCCTATCACAAATGAAACCTTGTGGATCATATCTCCAAAAAAAACTTTTATTTAATCTCATTTGTTCTAGGATTTCTTCTGCTTCTTTGCCTGCTTCTCTATTGTTGTAGACAAATGGGCCTAAATGATCTTTAATTCTCAATTGTGCTTTCTTCCTGGCCTTGGTAAAGTGAATCTGATCAGACTTTAACATTTGCCTATAATACTCCAAGGCAAATAACCTCATAGGAACATATTTTGGTAGTTTGAATGGAGGAATTTCACAACCATAAATTTTGATATCTGTGTGATTCTGGTACAAGTACTAGTCACCTATTTTATACTGCTTGGATAGCTGAAGGATTCTTTTGATTTTATCACTAATCCTAGGGGGAGGACTTCCTGTCAACATGGTGGTCACTGGATGGACAAACTGGTCAACGAATTCATTGTATGAATTGGGACAAGCAAATGAATAGTGGAAGATAGAAGTCCAAAAAATGACTAATCTGGGATTACCCTTTGTATCAAGTTTATTTACAGAGAATGGGAACTTGTCAAACTGATAGTAAAGAAAAAAGTGATATATGAATGTAGAATACATGAATACTTTTTCATTTTCCAGCCTCATGAACTGGTCATGGATCTTCTTAGCAATGAAAGCAGCATAATTATAGTTGATAGTAGGAGGCTGACCAGGGGTAAAAATGGACATTAAAACTAGGGTCAATTCATCCACATACTCACTAGTATTGAAACCCATGACTGCAGCTATCATATCGACTATATTTTGACCTATCTGTGTGAAGAAAACTGACAAATAGGGAGGAGGATCTTTGGTTTGATGCTTCTTATCAATAAAAGTCTGGGAAAGGAGACTGAGTTCAGACTGGGACAATTTAGAGGATTTCTCTAGCAATTCTCCAAGGGAAATGGGGGTGAGGTCTTGACTGGTCTAAAATTAAAGCATCTCATTGATTGAATCTGCAGTAATTGTGAAGAGAACAGTTTGATTGGGGGACATTATTGCTCTGAGGTTGGGATCATAATTGGTGTGACACTAATGGATAATGTCAGGGAAAATGTGCACAGAGGAGAGCATGTACCTTGGGAGGTTTGATTCCAAAAATCCTATGGGATCAGAACCATTTAGGTAATCGTCTTGACATTGGCAAAATAATTTCAAGTGGCTTTTGTCAGTATCAAGGTCTTTTATTTGAAAATCTTTATCTACTAGGAGCAGATAATCCAAATCATGGTGAGGGGTAGTGATAGGTGTTACACTAAGGGCCACGGGGGTTTACATTTTGGTTCTTGTGGATTTAGATAGGAAAATGGGGTTTTTAAGTTGAATTGGTGAAAAGGGAGTCTTCAATTTTGAGTTCAGTAACTAAATTATAATGAATTTTAGGTTTTTCAAAATAATTGTAGAGGAAATCAAGTATTTACAATGTTTCTGGATGGAAACTGGTAAATACCTATTTTTCAGTGATGGGCAATGGAGAGCAAGTTCACTGGGTGCAAATGGTGGACTGGAACGGACATCGAACTGCAAGTTTCAGGGTGGCTGACAGTTGGTATACAAGCTGGTCGACTTCAATGCTCAAGTTGCATGCATGCGCTTTTCGGAATAAGGACGAAAAACTATTTAATTTTGTTGTTTATGCAAATTCAAAGCTTTTGGCAGGTTCAGGATTTGGACAGATGGCATTAGTGGGAAAATGATTTGATGTCTTGTTTTTAGCGGGAGGAAGTAAGTGGTTTTCATCGCACTGCTAGTGGAGGGTAGGTGGTATTTGGGTGAGACTGTGCGATTCCATACGTTGTGTGACTTGTAGCGATGGTACTATTCACTAAATCGCTTGCCATCGTGCGCTAAAGGTCAACCGCAGAGGCCCGTGCGATATGCACAATAACCATTGGATCTGTGGGATCCGATCGGATGGCTGTCAAGGAGGTGAAGTGGTGGAAGGTTAACGAAGGGCAGGCCCAATATAATTAAAGGAGTTAATCATATCAGGGGCATTTTGATTTGTCCAAAATGTTATTAATTAATCGTGGGGATTAATTAATCCTTGTTTTAGCATGGCGGGAGTCAAGTTCTTAATTAACCATTGATTGCTTAATTAATTTTGTTTATGGACTTTATTATGGTTATATATAATTGAGGGGCGAGATATGTAATATTTTGGGGTTTTTATGTATTTATAATAATACAAGAAAGGGTAATGTTATTTTATTGGGGAATTACATAATAATAACACTAGTGGTTAATTTGACAAAATGAATGGGAAAGCGTTAAGTCTAATGTTTTCCGAAAATGTATTTCATCATAGAACATTTATACTTTAGGCTAATGATATATGAGGGTTCATATGGAAAGTGTTTTTATTTTTCCTACGTAAAATAGTATTTTACTTAGGAAAAGATACATTAGGGAAATGAATAGTGTATGAAAGGGGGTGAATATTAATGAAGGGGCTTAAGCACTTAGGCATTATAAATTATTGGGCCAAGGGTCTGGTCCCTCCAAAAGTCAAAGAAATGCTTAGAGTCCCTCTAGTTTTGGTAATTACCTTGAGTACTTAGGGAATTAGTGAAGATTTAGGGGAGATGAGGAGGAAAGTTAATTATTTCTAAATTTTCTTTCTTGATGTGCCTTCCATGTGATACATGCCTTTGTTTGGTGATGAAAGTAAAATATTTACACATTTAAACTTATCATGCACCACACATTTATTCTGCAACCATCATCTACTTACCCTACCTACTTTATCCTATCATTTTCACTTCTTTATTAGGGTGCACTTAGACTACCAAACCCTTTTCAAACATTCTTTTATTTTACATAGTGATGCCTATCTAAATCTACACTTATTACATCCAAGGGCTCAAATTATTCACTCTACCTACCTACTTATCTACCAAGATTAAACTATTTGGTCAAATCTTTATTCTCTATTTCTACAACACGAAATTGAAAATATGAACTAGGCAAGGTTAAACTATTTGACTATTCATGAATTGTGGCATAGGTGACAAGTTGAACACAATTTTTATTATACAAAAGCAAAAACTAGTGGCATTTAGACTTTCACACTTTCCTTGTCTTTTCTTTTGTTGGGGTTCATTTTCTTTCATTTTTTTGACCTCTTATTTATTCTTTTCACCCTTTGATTTTTGTTTTAGGGTATACCCTTCTTACATTTTTTTATTTATATTTATATTTTATTTTTTACAAATATGGAAAACCTTTGCAACAAGTAAAATCATGAACATATTTCAAAGCTAAACCAAGTAAATCATGATATATGACACCTATTAGTATAGGGGTATAACACAACATATTTCTAGAAATCTAAACACATTAACTGACTCTCTAGTGAATTATGTGTTAAATAGACATTTGCGACAATTGTAAAGTAAACATTTTCAATTCACATCATCATTTGAATAGGATTGCATCACTTAACCATAATAAAACTCTGAAAGTCAAATAGATAGTTGTATATAAGTTTTTACAAATAGTTTGTGTCCAAGACAAAAATTGGTCATCTGACCCAAAAAACTCAAAAATGTATGGAGAAAATATCCAAGTAAACTAGTGTTGCTCATGATAATAGGTCATAGCCTATGCTATCATGCATAGGAGTCTCATCCAATGAATCGACACACCAATGGTATGGTGCTACAATCACATAGGTAACTCCTCAATTCGGACATCTCGAATGCCTAGGGTCAAACCCTCTATGTGATCCAAGTCTCGGAGAACTACTCTCCCAACAGCTCTCTGTACTGGTGCACATGCGTCTTGTCAATGTTCCATAGGTCAAACAGATCCAACATCTGCATACATATAAAAAAAAATTGTTTAGTCTTTGCAATAATAAAATAAAACACAAAAAAAGTAGAAACTTTAAAAGAAAAAACACTTTGGTCAAAACAATATACCAATATCACTCCACTCGGGCCCAACTGGAAACATCAGATCTAGATCACCATGGAAATCCATTCCTGAATATGGATATTCTACGAAGGCCATGTCCTAACAGTCAAACCACTCAAAGAAAGCAGGGGTAAATGAGATCAATGACTGGCCAGCATCCCTAGCCATAAGATCTACCCACCTCTGCATCCGTGGGTCTCTAAGTCCAAGTACTCCCAATGAGATGTGTTATGGTTGCATGAGTGGAATTCTCCTCAAGGGAAAAGAAATCAAGATAGACCCATAGCCAAAAAAAAATTCTTCCCATTCTTTATCTTGGTCAGTTGTTCTTTCATGGATGAAACAACTGCCTCACACCAATTGAACACCTTTGGCTCCAAACACTCTAAAGCATATTGCATATATAACCTATTTTCCATGTGTAAACTTGTGCTGCCAGCCAGTTTGGTGAGGGTATAAAGGATTGTTCTCAACTGTAAATTATCAATGTCGCTGATATTGATCTTTTTGTCTCTACTAGGTTGAGCTCCTTCCTGGCAAAACTGTCGTATATAATCTCTCACTGATTCACCTCCTGTGGTAAATCCTGATAATGAGATGGGGACACCCCGCCTTGATAGTCCAATTAGAAAGTAAATATCATTGATGATAAAGGGGATCATTTTTCCCCTAATGTGAAAAACCTGATTGGTAGGATTCCAAGAACGAACAAGGTATTGCAAAAACTAAATTTGTTGTCGTGTGCTGGATAATTGAAAATACTTCAGCAACCCACAATTCCTTAAGGCATCAACTATTCCTTGATTATTTAGGGCAATCATGTCTTGTTCTTCATGCTCTTGTTCTCTCCATATAATCACCATTTTGATCCGATGAATGTCTTAAATGAAACCATTAGACAAATTAGGATCCATTTTTTGCAAGAAACAGTGAAAAGTTTTGGGAGAAAATAGCTGTCAAAATTTGGTTTTTGTGCCCATCGCACCCCTCCCTTAGAGACAGTGCACTGCAATTCATACTGCCTTCTAGGTGTGTGCAATGCAGCACACCTTTTGATATAGAAATGGTGTTTTGATCCAGAGTGTGAAAAATGAAACCCTAGGGGGGCATCAAAAACAATTTTTTTTTGCTTAAAACTATAAATAAATGGAATAAAATGGAAGAGAACAGGGATAGCTCCTACCTGGTTCTGAAGACATGAGAAACAATTCATTGAATCCTCCTCAATCAGCTAGTGAATTTTGAGGTAGAAAACTGCTCCAGAGCACCAAAGTCAAAGGGTAAAAGTGAATGGTAAAAATGAATAATAAAACTTGTTTTTATGTTTATTTCTTGCATGGAAATCAAGTAAACATTGGTTTTTATTCATTTTATCCATTTGAACATGTATTTTTAATCCTCTTTGATGGAGTTTTGAGTAGGTTTAATAGCTGAAAGTAGAATTTCACTCACTCAAGTGTAAATTGAACATCTTTGACCATAAAGCAAACTTTTATCTCTTTTCTGAGTTTTGTTAAAAACAAAAAAGGAACCCCCTCGGGGTCCTCTTTAAACTCTTTTCAGACTATCTAAAAATGAAAAGATCTTCGAGTGCTTGTCTATTCCAGCTCGTTAAAGGATTGGAAACGACATCTCTCTTGTATTATTTTATGTTTTTTCAGACTTGAGAGATTATTTTGTGAAAAAGAACTTGTGGAGTTTCCTTTTCGTTCATTTTCAAACTCTCTAAACATGAAAAGGACCAAGTAGTCTTTGTCGTTAAACTCATTAAAAACATCAAATAGCGACAAACTTGTCCATCTAAACAAGACCAAGTTTCACCTTTGCTAGACTTGTTAAAGCATCAAATAGCGATGGATTTGCCTGAAGGGTGAAATTATCCAACAAGCATATGTTATCCTCCTCAAGCTTGATAAAAAATAAAGAGGTATTGGTCATCAATGACTGGGGAAAATGGGAAAAAGTCAAGAAAATTGTATGGTAGAAAGTCGCTCTTGAACATGACACTTTCACCTTATCACCATGACTATGTGGGTTGGGTCATTCAACTTGATGGTTATCACACCGTTGGTCTATCATACTATCCATTACATTGTTTTGGGTCAATGCTACAAATTCATCTTAGTGTTGCTGATATGTTCAAGAGAATTCATTCAGTTCAAACTTCATCCTTTGCAATACCGTAAACCTTCATTTTCATGGCCACCATTCCTGAACCATGTTTCGTCAAATGATTCTCATCTCCAAAATCATTTACCTCGTTTCGTGTCATAGATGTGGGATACATCAAAGCCCTCCTGTGACGAGTTGCTTCTTGTTGACATCAGAACATCATCCAAGAAGTTAACTTAGAAACACACCTTCGGTGCCTTGAAGCTTGCATACATCAACGGTAGGTTTCTTGCTTCCAGTGATGAGTTGACATCAATGGCATTCGATTGAAAGACTTTATATGGTGTTCGACATCAAATTATTTATTCATACCATACGAAATGTATTGTAGTACCTTGAAGTTCATTATCATTATCAGTGATTCCTCTCACAGTTGTTAACGGCTTACATCATTGGCAAGTAATCAGATGATGTATTTCCATGTTTGACTTCAGAACATCTATTCGCATGGTTAGACTTGTACTTGAGCTAAATATTGAATGAGATTGAAGACCCCGGATCTAGTTTCATCCATCAGAGCTGCAATATATTCAGGAATACTAAATCAAATGTACAATGGCCTTACATTTATGGTCAACCGTTCATGGGTCTATATCTGTAGACAAATATATTTGTACATGTAATGAAAGTTTATAAGTTGATCATGGGTATGCCTCGCTCATCTAGTTCAAGAGAAAAATCAAATTATCATGATATATGTATTGTAATTGATGCAGGTCACCTTCCGTTTCGAAACCTCCTCTCCTCGTGATAAAGCACTTCACCTGACATATATATATTTATGACTTCATGCTTTAGGGGGCAACTGTTACAGATCCATTTGGGCATATCAACCCCAACTTATAAATCAATACTATTAGGACTCATAAACCCCTAGTGTAGTTGTTACATGCCCTAAAGAAGTTAGTCATCAGAATGCCTCACTTCCGAAGAAGTTCCATCACTGAAAACATCCAAAAACTACCTCTAAGAAGATCAATGCAGGTAGGCCTTCATTATAATGCGCTGCAATGCAAACCATACACTGGCAAGGTGCTATGCAGCACACTTGATCCCTCTTTGGCCCACGTTGAGTGAATTTGAGAAAATTTCTGTGAGGGTTTGAAGATTCCTTATCCATTGGAAGCCTCTAGAAGTTTATCAATGCCACCTGCTCCTTTGAGTTCACATTAGGATGAGAAAGGGAATTAGGAAACATCAATCCCCTACGCCTTCTTCCATGGAACTGATTTCTAAATTTAGAAAGGCATTCATCATCACCATTGATGGCATAACCTCCTTCACTCACTTATAAAAAGATCACTCATCTAAGAGATAAGGGACTGAAAAATGTTGAGTTGTAAGGAGATTTTGGTGATAGAAGATTAGAATTAAGTGTAAGTATTGTTATAGTGTTGGAGTGTCTTGCTTTTCATGAGGTGAAGAGCAATTGAATTGGAACAGTGTTGTTGGATCGAGCTCATATGGGTTGTAATCTTTCCTCTTATCAATAAATTTTTCAAGACTTTTTCCTTATGCTTGTGTTACATGTTAATGCTTTCATATGTATATCATGTTCTCGATTCCATGTTATTTATAAGCAATAGATTATTATCATTTGCCTTGATGGGTCCTTGTTTCTATAGTTGTGCAGGTACTTTCCAAGTGGCTTAAGTACAGAAAGGAGCAGCAAGATCGGTCAAGGGAGACAAGGAGTAGCGAAAACTACAAGTAGGTTTCTCTTCCCTCTTGTTTTATCTGTTGATTATAGAAAAGGTTAAGATTACTTTGTATGTTGTTTATAGACCTGCTACTAGATCTAGAGGGTTAGGCTTTTGTCCAAGAACACTAAATATTTTTGAAACAAGGGGTAAAATAGATCCACTCATAGTTACTGAGCCGACACCTAGAATTATAGATTTTTAAGAAAGAAAAGGAGACTAAACCAAAAGTGTGCACAGAAGTATGGTGTTTGAAGTGTAAAGGTCAGGTTCATGATAAGGAACACTGCCCAGTATAGCAAAATTATCTAATAGGAGGGGGGCCAGTCTATTTAAAACCAAAAGCTAAGCCTAGTAATGGAGGTTCACTGTGGTGCACTATATGTCAGGTGAGTGTAAACATGTGACCAATAAATATCATTTATTGCAGAAGTATGTTCATATGCCTCAGAAATTGTTCTGCAAATTTTGTAGTTCACTAGGACATGATTAGTGCCATTGCCAAAGTTATGAACTAATGATGGAAAAAACCCCTACTTATCAAATGAAAATAGAAACTTGGCCCCAAGATTATGTTGCCACAACAGTACATGGATAATTTCAAGGTCGAGGAATAGGGAGAGGGGGCGGACCTAGTAGAGGTCGCGAACAAGTAATCTACTATAACTATGGCCAGCCAGGGAACTTCACATGAGATTGTCCAAATCCCACTCATCCCTCATGTTAGTATTGTTGATAGATGGATCATTTCATAGAAGAATGTTTGGTTGTACTAGCAAAGATGCAAGAAAGGAAAGCACAACCTCAACAGGCTATGCAAAATCTGCAAATGATAAGAGTAGAATCGTGTGAGGAAGATCATAGTGTTAACATATTCACTAGAAGTGGTATAGCGACTGGAGAAGATAAAGCAAAGAAGCCAAAAGATGAGGGATGGGTTTGAAAGGCTCCTGAAAAAGAGGTCACTTTTGATCTCAATAAGGCTAAGGAAACTTTTATGGAAGCCAAGAAAAGCTTCGCGGAAGCTTCGACCTTAGGAAGCAAGGGAGTAACAATGGAATTCATTGCTACACAAGAAGTAGACCCCTCAGTGCTAGCCACATTCTTAGAAACTTGTATGAAGCTACTACATGAAAAAAATGTTGTCGAAGGGCTGCAGGAACTCATAGACAAGTGTGCAAGTAAATAAAAGGTTGCTATGGGTCCTTGCCACGTGAGAAAGTTGGGAAAACATAAGAAAATCACTGGGTGCAAAATGAGACTCACCATGCAGATAAGTGAGTATGAAATGGATCAGGTTATTTTGGACTTAGGATCAGATGCTAATATTTTACCACAACAGACTTGGGAATGAATGGGGAGACTTGCACTGCAGTGGTCTCCTGTACAATTGTGCATGGAAAATCAAAAACATATCATTCTAATGGGACAATTATATGGAGTAACTGTGTATATTGAAGGAGATAGTGTTTTAGATGACTTTGAGGTCACTGAAGTAGAGGATGATAGTAATCCCTATCCTGCACTACTTGAAATAGATTGGGCTTTTTACATGGGTGTCATAATTAACCTAAAGAAAAGAAATATGACCTTCAAAATAAAAGCACTTAGAGTTGTCGTACTGCTAGATCCTGAAGAAGGTGCGCGCTACATAGAACCAATCTGAGATTTTGTAGAGGAAGATGATGAGCTGGATCAGATCTACAAGATCACCTCATGGGATGAAGATTGGATAAATTATATAATAAATGGGTGGACTACTTGGGATAAGTAGAGATCATGTAACTTTGACTCAGATGACGAGTTAGAATGATGGAAAAATGGGCTACATGAAGTGTCCATGCTATGCTGTAATATGTTGTCTAAATCTATGTGTTGTGTATTGGTTGAATTGAGGAGACTTCCCTATTATGATGGATTAACTGAGGTAGACTTATTTCTAGATGAATTTGAGTGTGAGGTCCCTGAAGACCACCAGTTTCAAGCATTAGAGTTGGCACTATGTGCTATGCTCACCTGTTGGTGGAGTACACATAAAGAAAAAATTTCAAGATGACGTGAGAGTCACAGAATGATGAAGTTAATATTTGGGCCAATAAACACTAGAATGGTGGAGAAATATACTGGTAGGGACGATCCACGTGACCATTTGGTGAAGTGGATGAAGGTTTGGGAAACAGAGCCACAAGCACAATGGGTACATATGTTTTTCCATACTTTAGATACCATCCCTATGAACTAGTATATAGAGACAGAGCTCCTCCATGGAATAGTTGAATGGGACATTCTGCGCGAAGGTTTCTTACTAACATTTAGCTTCGAGGATGGATTTGGTAGCATCGATGAAGCGCTTCAAGAAATTAAAGCCTCTATATTCAGAATGCCAAAGGAACCCATGGAATGGACTCAGCCAAATTGGAATGCTCAGTTGAGCCATGCATTGGAATGTTAAAATGTAATAGCAGAGGAAGAGGAGGATGATCCACAAAATGTTAATATCCCATAAATAGAAGGAAAACGCATGGTTGAAGGACCAACAGTCGAAAACCCAGATATCTCTGCGTCGTTGAAAACAAAGTAGGTAAACATAGGTTGTGAAGATAAACCAAAGTTTGAAAATATAGGCAACTATTGGGAAGAAGATACAGTGGACAAAGTTGTTGAACCACTACGCGAATACCAGGATTTATTCCTGACTAAGTTCTCATATCTCAAGGGGATAATCAACAATTTTGGCATTATGAAGATTATGTTGAAGCCATATGCAAAGCCTATCAAGTAGAGACCATATTGGCTAAACCGAAAGTACAAGGAGAAGGTGCACCATGAACTCAATAAGATGTTATAAGCTGGAATTATAGAACCTATCGAAGAGTCTGATTGGGTAAGTCCGATGGTGGTCTACGAAAAGAAGAAAAAGGGTGAGATAAGGATTTGCGTAGATCTACGGAAGCTTAATGATGCTTTTGTTCATGACCCCTTTCCGACACCATTTATAGATGAGGTATTAGACAATGTGGGCAACCAGGAAGCATACTCATTTACTAATGGATTTTTTGGGTACCATCAAATAAATATTGCTCCATAGGACCAAAGAAAAACCACCTTCACGACAGAGTTGGGATGTTTCCAATATACAATAATTCCATTCAGACTGAAGAATGCGCCTGCAATTTTTTCTCAGGTGGTCATCGCAGCATTCAAGGAATTTGTTCACAAGTTTCTAGAAGTCTACTTTGATGGTTGGATTGTCTTCAGCTTATTAAAGAAACATGTTGCAAGTCTGCGCTTGATGCTGGATATGTGTTGTAGGTATCAGATCACGCTAAACCTCAAAAAGTGTATATTTTGCATACCTTTTGGGATGTTGCTGGGTCTTGTGGTATGTAAGCAAGGAGTGATGGTCAACCCTGAGAAGATAGTTGTTATTGTAAACCTAGAGGCACCTAAGAATGTTAAGAAAATACATGTGATGTTGGGACATACAGGATACTATAGAAAGTTGATTAAAGCGTATGATCAGATCACCGCGCCAATGTAAAAACTTCTCAAGAAGGATGCGACATTCTGTTGGGTTGAGGAATGTTAGCACAACTTAGATGTACTAAAGGAAAATATGGTGATCGCACCGATCCTAGTATTTCCCAATTGAAAGAAGGGTTTTCATGTGCATGTGCATGCTTCCTGCATTGCGCTAGGAGAAGTATTGACACAGGATGGAGAAGAAGAGATAGATCATCTGATTTCCTTCGTTATTAGAAAATTATAAAAAATAGAGAAGAACTACTCCATAATAGAGCACAAAGGGCTGGTGATGGTCTATGCGCTACAAAATTTCAACCACTATTTGTTGGGCAAACACTTTAAGATGTATACTGACCACTCTGCATTGTGATACCTTGTTAATAAGCCTATGTTGGGTGGGGGAAGATATGTAGATGGCTATTACTTTTTCAAGAATATGATTTGGAGATAATTATGAAGCCTAGTAGGTTGAAGGCAGGTCCAGACCATCTATCTAGGATTGACAAGGGGGAAGAACCATGTAGTCTGGAAGAGGGGTTGTTGGATGCGCAAATCTTTGCAGTTTGATTTGCAGATCCAGAGCGTATTAAGGAAACAAAGATATTTTTGATTTTGATGCAGATGGACCTGTTGGCATTATGACACAGGTTTGGTGTTGTGGCACAGGTGTTGTCCTTGATGGCAACTCACTCTGGTGACAGGTCATAGTTCAGGCTCTCAGAATGAAGGAAAAGATATATATGCAGGTTCACCTTGATGAAGCCGCGTATACACGCGAGTTAGAGGTTCCAAAGGCACGTATGCATATACATGCACTTTCACGCAAGGAAAAGTGCGTACATATGGAGAACTTATTTTTGGTCTGTGGTATTTAGTCCTTGGTATTTGAACCTATGTTTTTGGACCGTGGTATTGTGAAAGGCCTAAGACTATAAAAGAGGAAGGAGATCATTTGGCAAAGAATAAGTTGAATGATTGAATATCTAAAAAAGTACTAGATCTGGAATACTGGTGATTGGGTTATGGTACAGATCTGGATCTGAATGAAGGGGGAACCTGAGCGCAAGGAGAAGGATATGTTCTATTGATGGGTCAAAATATTAAGGCTTGAATAATAGTATCTTTGTATGATTTTGATCTATTATATGTGGCGCATGCTTGATCTATAAATCTGGTAATCTAGGTGAACTAATGTTTGAATGAGTGAATTATCCTTTATAGATCTGTACGCAGGTGCAGTGAAGTAAAGGCACGTATACACGCTGGTTCTGTAAATAAAAATAGCATATACGCAGGTTGGTCCAAACATAGAAGTGTATGCACACAGGTTTCTGGTTGTTGAAATAGCGTACGTCTCTTGAATTATGTTCTGCTTATGTTTATTGTTGCAGTGATCTGGGTTCAAAATTGGTGTGTGGATATTGTGACAATGTTCTGGATACAGCTGTCAGAGAAGTGTCTATTTGATTCAGTTTTAATTGGTAAAAAGGAGATTGCTGGTGATTGATTGTTGTTCATGGATCCAGTATGAAAATGTATGAAACATGGTCCCTGGAAGAAAAGAGAAGGTTGTATCCTTCTGCAGGTAGTAGCCTGCGTACCAGTATCCCAGCTAGTACAAGAGCTAAGGGGGTTATAGCTCCCTTCCAGGAGAAGCTGGAGAATGAGAGAGGGTTGTAGCTCTCTGCAGGTAGCAGCCTGCGTACTGGTAAAGGACTGCACCAGTACAAAATCATTGTAAAAAGAAGTTTCTAATTAAAAGAAGATAGAGGTGAATTGCAGCAGGTGGTTTTCACCCACATTTGGTTTCCACCTTATATCTTGTGTTCTTGTATGTGATTGTCTTCTACTCTGTTTTACTGTTCTTGGTTACTTTTTATATGGTTCTAATGCACAGATTAATGATCAACATCTGTAGAATAAATTAAATTATAACTCCGCATGGTATATGCGGGTTTCCTTATCTGTAGATTCCTATATACGTGGTTTTCTCTAACTGAAGTAGTGTATATGTTCTGGGTTTGAAAAAGAAAATATTTGACTAGATAATATTGATTCACCCCCCCTCTCAGTATTATTTCCAACAATTGGTATCAGAGCAGGTCCTTTAGAAGAAGCTTGATCGCTTGAAGGAAGATCTATCATCATGAGCAACTACAAGAGAGAAGCATCAATCAAGCCACCAATTTTTGATGGGACCAACTTCATCTATTGGAAGGTAAGAATCACAACCTATCTTCAATCTCTTGGTATAGAAGTCTGGGATATCATAGATACAGGGTACACTTTTCCATCAACAACTCCTACAAATCCGGCTGGTAAGATGCAGTATGAAAGAAATGCAAAGGCTATCAATACTCTATTAGGATTTCTATCTCAATCAGAATTCGTTAAGGTTATGCAGTATAAAACCACAAAAGAAATATGGGACAAGATCATTCTGAGCTATGAAGGAGATGAATAGTTAAAATGAGCAAAACTTCAAACCCTCATAATTTAGTATGAAAATCTCAGAATGTACAATGATGAAAGTGTGGATAACTATTTCCTTCGTATAGATGAGATTGTTAATTACATGAAAAACTTGGGTGAAGAAATAAAAGAGGTTGTTGTGGTTGAAAAGGTTCTAAGATCTTTGTCCTCTAAGTTTGAATCAAATGTTTCTGCAATAGAAGAAAAACAGAATCTACAAAACCTTACCATGTCACAGCTACACGGAATTCTAACTACTTACAAAATGAGGAAAGGAGGACTATCAGACAGGAGAGAAGCTGCATTCAAGGCTTTCGGCAAAGGGGATTACTATGAGTCAGGACATATGTCAGAAGAAGAGGAAGAATCAAATTTTGTCAAGAACCTTCAACGGGGTGCTGGAAGATTTAGAGGTAAGTTACATTTCAAATGTTTTACTTGTGGAAGAGACGGTCACTATGCTGCCAAGTGTCCTCATAAAGATAAGCTTGACAAAGGTAACAAACCTATTAGATGGAACAAGAAACAGAATATAAATAAGAAAAGCTATTACACTCATGAAGACAGTGATGGACTTTCAAATAGTGATGAAGATGAACAAGGTAAAAATTATAGACTTTTAATGGCTTTTGAAGATGATGATTTCATGGATGCTATAGATGAAGAAGGTCTTTATGAAGAGATTTCTAAACTCAAAATTTGTTTAGAAGAGAAAAATATGATTATTGATACTCTGCAATTCCAACTGTCTGAAAGGGAAAAACATCATGAAAAGTTCGAATATGAAATTGTGGGACTTAGAAAAGAGATTGAGAAAACTAAAGCTCTTAATCTTAGATTTGCTAAAGGGTCTGAAACTTTATATGAGATTATCAAAGTGCAGCGCTCTCCACTAATCAAGACAGGTCTAGGATATAATGAAGAAGCATCTCAAGCACAGAAACCATCCACCTCCAAAAGTTATCTTGATGCAGCAAGGAGAAGTGAGCAAAGGCCAAATGAAGATCACCAGGTAAATCGGGGCAAATGTACTTTAAGGATGAACAGAAGGTACAACCAACCACAGGTAAAACCTTCTCAATTTTCCTCAAGAATGGATGTCAATAGAAAATACAATCATTCGGTTGGTAGATTTGATAATCGTAGGAATTTCTTCAATGGCCAATGTTTCTCGTGTCATAACTTTGGTCACAAAGTAGCTCAATGTGTAGCCTATAAGACAATCATGACTAGAGAAGCTCAAAAACAAAGAAGTATGACTGGGATCATGAAAATAACCTTCAATAACTTTTCTACTCTTGAAAATGAAATAGAATGTTCTATTTGTAACAACTTCGGCCACGAAGATTCTGAATGCAGGAGCAAGTTTCGGTAGACAACTCAGAAGGAACAAACCTCAAGTGCCAAAACATGGAGAATGAAGGAATCTCAACCATAAAGATGTGGGATAGCCTTATATGCATAAGGACAGGAAAATCAATGGTACATCAACAGTGGATGTTCGAAACATATGACAGGTGATAAAGAAAAACTTCAATCATATAGTGCCGTAGGAAAGGAAAAGAAGGTCTCATTTGGAAATGACACCCCTGCGTTCATAAAAGGCAAAGGATCTGTTCAGTTGAAAGAAAAGGTCAAAGCTGGAAATGTTATGTATTTTGATGGCTTAAAGCATAATCTATTAAGTGTCAGTCAGATGTGCAATCAAGGAACTGAGGTAATATTTTGATCAAATGGATTTAGTGTTCGTGATCTTGGTACATGAAAAACAGTGATCAAAGGCATAAGAACTCCAAATAATTTATACATATTCAAGGAAGGACAACATCAATGCTATCTAAGCAATAATGATGAACTCTGGCTATGGCACTGAAGATTGGGGCATCTAAGCTTCTCACAGATAAGGAAAGCATGCAAATACCAGGCAGTTCGTGGCCTTCTAGACATCAGAATTCCAAACAATACAATGTGAAAATCATGTAAGTTTGGTAAGAAAACCAAAACTAACTTCCCTGAGAAGGAAGGATCAGCTAGCAGGCCACTTGAACTTGTCCATACTGATTGTGGTCCATCTAGGAAAAGGTCACCTCGAGGAGAAGAATAATTTATATTATTCATTGACAACTTCTCGAGGATGTGTTGGATAGGACTTATGAAGCACAAAGATGAAGCCTTCGAAAAATTCAAATCTTTCAAAGCATTGGTTGAAAATGAATCAGATAACAAAATCAAATGCCTTAGGTCTGATAGAGGTGGGGAGTTTACCTCAAATAAATTTTTCAATTTTTGTGAAGAACATGGAATAAGAAAGGAATTCTCTACTGCAAGGACTCCTCAGCAAAATGGAGTAGTGGAAAGGATGAACAAAACAGTTCAACAAATGGCTCGTGCTATGATGGATGAGTCTAGAACTCCGCAACTTTCTAGGGTGAAGCTACATTTGCTGCAGTTGTTATTATCAACAAGACAAATGTCCGGGTGAAGAGCACTCAGACTCCTCACGAACTATGGTATGGTGAAAATCCCTCGGTAAAATACTTCAAAAATTTTGGGAGCAAATGCTACATCAAAAATACTAATGAAAATCTTGGCAAGTTTGAACCTAGAGCAGATGAAGGCATTCTCCTTGGTTACTCTCCCCACAGAAAAGCATACAAGTGTTACAATAAGAGGCTTGGAAAAATTGTTGAAAGTATTGATGTTGTGGTCGATGAAGAAGAAAGCACTCCTAGGCAGGTAAGATCTGAAGATTACGAAGATGATGAGGACTATCCATCAACATCAAATCAGATTCATGATGAAGAAGAAACCCATGAGGTGCCAGAAGAATGGATAAGGATAGAAGAAAAGACTCCATCCAGGTACGTTCAAAAGAATCATCCAGAATCTCAAATTTTGGGGCAGGAAGAGGCAGGTATACAAACAAGAAGAACAATTGCAGAAACTTCAAGCTATTTGGCATTACTCTCCTCCACTGAACCACAAAATGTAAAAGAGGCATGCAAAGATGAATGTTGGGTCAAGGCAATGGATGAAGAACTTGAGCAGATTGAAGAGAATAACACTTGGGAGTTGGTTCCTAGACCAAAAGATAAGAATGTCATAGGGACAAAATGGATATTCAAAAACAAGTTGGATGAAAATGGGGAAGTTATTAGAAACAAAGCCAGACTGGTTTGTAAAGGGTATGCTCAACAAGAAGGAATTGACTTTGAAGAAACTTTTGTTCTCGTTGCTAGACTTGAGGCCATCAAAATGTTCCTTGCTCTCTCTAATTTTGAGAAGTTCGAAGTATTTCAAACGGACGTCAAAACTTCTTTTCTAAATGGAGACTTGTATGAAGAAGTGTATATTGAGCAACCAAATGGGTTTATCCTTGGAAATGATCCAAAGCTTGTATGCAAACTCAAAAAGGCTCTCTATGGCCTTAAATAGGCTCCAAGGGCTTGGTATTATCGCTTGGATAAATACCTCGGTCAGCAAGGTTTTAGAAAAGGATCAACTGATAGAAATCTTTATATAAGAATTAACAATGGTAAGTTGCTAATACTTGTTGTGTATGTTGATGATATCATCTTTGGTAGCAATGAAGAAGACATGAGTCAAAACTTTGCCTTAGTGATGCAGAAAGAGTTTGAAATGTCTATGCTTGGTTATTTTCTTGGTTTACAAGTCCAACAAAACAAAGATGGTATCTTTCTATCACAAACCAAGTATCTCAAGTAGATATTAAAGAAATATGGGATGGAGGATTCGGAACCTGTATGTACCCCGATGGTGACAGGATGCAGCCTCAGTGCAAATGATGAATCGGCAGTAGTGCATCAACGAACCTATAGATCCATGATTGGTAGTCTACTCTATCTAACAGGTACCCGACCAGACATTATGCATGCAGTGGGAATAGTTGGAAGGTTTCAAGCAAATCCAAAGCAAACTCATCTCCAGGCAGTTAAGAGAATTTTCAAGCATCTTCAAGGAACTCAAAACTATGGCTTATGGTATCCTAGAGATACATATCTCACACTTCATGCATATACAGATGCAGATTGGGCAAGAAGCATGGATGACAGAAAAAGCACTAGTCGTGGTGCATTCTTCAAGGGTCCTAGATTGGTATCTTGGTTCAACAAGAAACAAAGTTCTATTGCTTTATCTCCAGCTGAAGCAGAATATGTAGCTGCTGCATCTTGTTGCACACAGCTCCTTTGGATGATGCAAACATTGGAAGATCTTTAAATCACTTGTACTCCACCTATCTCCATTTTTTGTGATAATACAAGTGCTATCAGTATCTCAAAGAATCTTGTTATGCATTCAAAGACTAAGCACATACCGATCAAATATCATTTTCTCCGGAAAAAATTACTTGAACAAAAGGTCAAGTTGGAGTATGTTCCCTGTAAGGAACAAGTTGCTGATATACTCACCAAACCACTACCCAGGGAGACATTTGAATACCTCAGACAGAAGCTGGGAGTAGTTGATGCATCATCTTGTTGTTGAAACCTATCTATTTCAGAGAAAATTTGTTGTACGCGAGTTGCATGAGGAGGATCCGCATACATACGCCGATTTGTGCAGATATAGTCGCGTATGTGTTGGTTTGTTGAAACTCAGTGGGGATAGACTCTGGTTGAAAAAGAGTTTGACATGGGCTGATAGAGACCATCTGGCATAGGTTCAAGGGGAGTAGCTAAACTTCTAATAATGCATTGTTGGCATTATCTTAGAAGCTTTTGGTTCAAGTACACAGTTGTTGTTGGTTTCAGGTGGAACAAATGGAGAGGAAGAATAGAAGGAGAACATAGTTGCTGATATGAACAATGATTGACAGATGTTGCTGATATTAGTTATTGGTGACTTTCATAGTCTTGCTCTAGATATTTTGTCTCTATGTCATGTATATCTTTTATTATTATCAAGGTCATGTAACAGCCTATTTTGGTTTTCCCCACTATGTTTGGGATGAATGATGTAATATATTTGGTTTTCATATGTAAACTTCTGATGATTCCCACTTGGTTGGGAGATGGATGTATGTATAGAGTCCTTTGGTGATAGGAATGTCCTTTATGATGTATAAGTCATGGTTCTTCTTGGAGAACATCTTTTTGCAGATCTTGCCTACAGTCAGGGGGAGCATGGTCAGCACAGCAGAACAGAGATTTCAGCATGTACTCAGGGGGAGCATAACCCTTTTCCCTTGATGTCAAAGGGGGAGAATGACTATGAAGGAAAAGATATATAGGTTTTCCATCAAGTTCAAAGGGGGAGATTGTTGGCATTATGACACAAGTGTGGTGCTGTGGCACAAGTGTTGTCCTTGATGGCAACTCACTCTGGTGACAGATCACAGTTCAGGCTCTCAGAATGAAGGAAAAGATATATACACAGGTTCACCTTGACAAAGTCGGTTATACACGCGGGTTAGACGTTCCAAAGGCACGTATACGTATACACGCACTTTCACGCAAGGAAAAGTGTGTACATATGGAGAACTTATTTTTGGTTTGTGGTATTTAGTCCTTGGTATTTGAACCTATGGTTTTGGACCGTGGTATTGTGAAAGGCCTAAGACTATAAAAGAGGAATGAGATCATTTGGCAAAGAATAAGCTGAATGACTGAATATCTGAAAAAGTGCTAGATCTGGAATACTGGTGATTGGGTTATGGTACAGATCTGGGTCTGAATGAAGGAGGAACCTGAGTGCAAGGAGAAGGATATGTTCTATTGATGGGTCAAAATCTTAAGGCTTGAATAATAGTATCTTTGTATGATTTTGATCTGTTATATGTGGCGCATGCTTGATCTATAAATCTGGTAATTTGGGTGAACTAATGTTTGAATGAGTGAATTATCCTTTATAGATTTGTACGCAGGTTCAACGAAGTGAAGGCACGTATACATGTTGGTTCTGTGAATAAAAACAGCGTATACGCAGGTTGGTCTAAACACAGAAGTGTATGCACGCATGTTTCTGGTTGTTGAAATAGCGTACGTCTCTTGAATTATGTCCTAGCTACTTCTGTTTATTGCTGCAGTGATCTGGGTTCAGAATTGGTGTGTGGATATTGTTACAGTGTTCTGGATACAGCTGTCAAAGAAGTGTCTATTTGATTCAGTTTTAATTGGTAAAAAGGAGATTGTTGATGATTGATTGTTGTTCATGGATCTAATATGAAAATTTATGAAACGTGGTCCCTGGAAGAAAAGAGAAGGTTGTAGCCTTCTATAGGTAGTAGCTTGCATACTAGTATCCCAGCTAGTACAAGAGCTAAGGGGGTTGTAGCTGCCTTCCAGGAGAAGCTGGAGAACGAGAGAGGGTTGTAGCTCTCTGCAGGTAGCAACCTACGTACTAGTAAAGGACTACACCAGTATAGAATCATTGTAAAAAGAAATTTCTAATTAAAAGAAGATAGAGACGAATTGCAGCAGGTGGTTTTCACCCACATTGGGTTTCCACCTTATCTCTTGTGTTCTTGTGTGTGATTGTCTTTTGTTTTGTTTTACTGTTCCTAGCTATTTTTTATATGGTTCTAATGCACAGATTAATGATCAACATCTGTAGAATAAATTAAATTATAAGTCTGCATGGTATATGCGGGTTTCCTTATCTGTAGTTGCGTATATACGCAGTTTTCTCTAACTAAAGTAGCGTATATGTTCTGGGTTTGAAAAAGAAAATATTTGACTAGATAATACTGATTCACCCCCCCCCTCTTAGTATTATTTCTAACAACACCTTCACATGGTGGTTAATCAGCAGCCACGGTTGTCTCCCACCTTGTTCGTGCAACTATTGGCCTATGCAGAATTCAAAGCCGATTTCCATAGGATCTAGATCAAAGCGCGTAGAGACCTTGAGAAGAAATGGCACCAGTTTCTTTATATGGTGACGAAAACAGATATACAAGAAGTTGTGGGGCATTGACCTCAGGAATGGTGCATGCGTACAGAGTTAGATGTAGGAACGAGCACAGGCATAGAAATCTCTATTGCATAAAAGTGGAAGGATGCCGCTCAAAAGGCTGTGTGCGAACTGGAAAAACAAAGGAAGAAGGAAGCTGCTAAGGTAGTTGCAAAGAAAGCTCGAATGGAAAAAGAGCATCCTACTAAAGAGTAGGTGGAAAAGGAGCAGTAGGAGTCACAAGAAGGTGAAAAATTGACTTCACCCAAAACGGAAGAATAGGAGTTGTCAGACTAGGGTGGAGGTGGTGACGAGGGGCAGAGCACCCCATTCATTCTTAAGAAACAAGGCAATGAACATAATGGATGATTATGAAAGAAACAAAAGTTTGATAAGTAGATGCATGCCGATCTAATGATATTAACAAAAGGCGATCTCAACGAGATTGGAGATAAAGTGCGGGATACAACAACAGAGGTGCTACATCAGTTTGATCAGTAATACATGCAGACGTTGCGGAGTGCCCAAAAGGATCTACGCAAGTTATAGATCCATGCCAACATGATTCAGGCAGGTGTCTATCAAGCGAGCATAGCATAAGCGAGCCTGACACAAGCAACAGAGTGGGAGCACTAGAATGAACTCTGGACCTCAGAGTCATACCATTACCCACACAATCGATCCACGCATATTCGTTTGAAGCCATGCCTTGCTCAGCACTATCAAAGACATGGATATCAATTTTCCAGTTCTACCACTTCCCGTTTTGCATGCGTTACATCAAGGAGTGGCCAATAAACTCCATATCCATGAACAACTCACCCTAACCAAAATCAGTGAATTTAAGGTCAACAATGAACAATTGTTCATTGAGAAAACACATGCATTAAAATAAAAGGAGGAACTGTACGCAAGGATTCACATTCTCGAGACAACAGTCATGGAGATCTGTAAAATGGTTCCTACATTAAATATCCCTGAGGATGCGCAGACCAAGGTAAAAATATGGAAGCTAGACGTCAGAGTGTGTGATGCTAAAGTTGAGGTTGGAAGAGTGACTTTTGATTTCAAAATTGTCGAGTTGCAGTTGAAATTGTAGCCCACAACTCCGCCAGAGATTCGAGAGTAGCGTGGAGCAGCCATAAAAGAGGGCATGACTACTTTGGATACCACAGTTACTGACTGTGCCAAAATGTTTGATCAAGAAATGGAGATATGGAGAAACCTACAAGAGGACCCACACCTATAGCAATTGAACACATATGTCCAGGTGTTGCAGCAACAATATGATGAGGTCCGGGTGGCTGTGCACACTTTGGTGCCAACACAACATCTCGTGATCCAGGTGGATGTTGGTGGCCACCCACCTATCCCATTTGGACCCTCACAACTATCTCTTTCAGTCTTTTTAGTTTCCTAAATTGTAGCACAGTTTACTATTTTTAGCAATTTTTCAGGTCCTGAACTTCCAGAGCCGTTTTGAGGCCCTAAACGACATTTTTTGGGAAATCTGGGGGCAACATGGGTCCATGGACTGATGTTTCCCTTCCTAAAGTCGTAGTGCTCATATAGATCTTTCTAACGAGCTATTATACGTGTGAAACGGAGATCATATGCCAAAGTTACGAACCTGGGAAATTGATGTGCCAATTTACCCAAACGGGGCCCACAATTTGGCATTTCATCTTCTAGGGTTAGGTTTTGGAATGTTAAGGGTTTTCCATTATTTCTCAACAATAAATAGGCATTCAATACTCATTGTAACACAGTTGAGAGGCATGTAGCCGCCACATCTCTTCTCAGAGATAAGCTACCATCGCCCTAGCTAGTTTATTTCCAACTCTGTTTATAAGCATATTTCAGTATTTTACATTAATGAAATGAAGTATTATTTCCGTTGAATCTATGTGTTTCTGGTTATCTCTTTAATTTGTTGCGTTCCTGTTTAAATCTAGATCAGTGGTATCAGAGCGGTCTACTTTTTCTCTGTTTTTCTTTGCATGTCCCCAACGAGGTCGGGATATAAGGAATTAGGGCTTGAACTAGTCGAACCTTTGCAAGACCAGCCTCACAAATCCTGACGGCATCCCATGGCGGATGAAAAGAAATATGAGGGGGTAGGAGATCCTATCAAAATCTTGCTAGAAGAAGTCGTCGAGCGACAAAGGAACGCGATGATGGATAGCTTTACGCAAATCCTTCAGCGGCTACCTAGAGGTGATGCATCGGCTTCCAACAGCTACTCTGGAAATGCCACACCATTTAAGGTACAAGTTAATTTTGAAATTCCCATCTTCGAGGGTCAAATAGATGTAGATGCCATAGATAAATGGTTAAATCTACTAGATGGGTATTTTTCTATACATGAATTTCCAAGTCGGAAAAAGATTGTTTGTTTTCGCTCTTCTCAAAGCAGCCGCCCACATCAAGGACTGGTGGGAAACCTACTGTGAGTAGAAGGATGAAAATATGGGCTCACTATATTCAGCCACACCCACTTGGGATTCATTCTGAGAAGCCATCAAGGAGCAGTACTACCCTGTCAAAAGATATGAGGACAAATACATCAAATGGACCACACTGTGACAGGGAAGGGACCAAGATGTGCCAGAGTTCACAAACATTTTTCATACCCTTCACACATAGTTGGGTATCAAAGGTTCTGATCTGCATTTGGTACTCAAATACCACGGCTTCCTACACAGATACATCTAGGAAGAGATGGAGTTCCTGAACATCTCCTCTCTCGACACGACATACCAATATGCTGTCAAAATTGAGCAAAAGTTCAAACAAAAGAAGAGAGACTTTGGATCTGCAAATCCAAAGCCCAAAGGACAAAGCCAAGGCGGGATGACCCAAGACAACACGTCGAAGCCACAAGAAAAGAACAACACCATGAAGCCATAGAAGGACACAGGAAAGTGGTGTGAGTTCCACAAGAGTCCCACTTATAACATAAGTGAGTGTTGGACCAAGCAGTCACTGGTGGCTGAGTTGAAGGCTTCTAAATTAGATGCATGTTCCGACCCTAAGTGAGAACCCAATAAGGGGAATGGAAAAGGGAAGCATATCATTGATGTAGATCCTAGCACCACTGTTGCCACCACTAAGATCCAGAAAAATGAGCCCGAAGATCTAGAGGAGGGGGAACATCGTTTCCACTCATAGATGTGGGTGAAAGGTTCACTGCTACAATTCATTGTCAACAGTGGTAGCCAAAAGAACCTCATTTCAACAGAGGTCGTGAAGCGATTTGGCCTACCAACTACATCACACCCGTAGTCGTATAGTATCAGGTGGCTTCATGAAGGACGAGATCTCAAAGTTCGCCAGTAGCGTCGCCTTCCCTACAACATCAATCCCTTCAGAGATGAGGTATTGTGTGATGTTACGCCTCTGGATGTTTGCGAGGTACTATTAGGCTAGCCATACTTGTGGAGGCGACATGCTGTGTGTGAGTCAAGGCCTCGCACTATCATTATTTCTTTGGATAATTCATTATACAGGATATCATAGGTAGCCCCACCTATTGCCACCTCTTTGATCACTACCAAGAAAGGCAGCAAGCTCATCCCCTAGACTAGAAAATTCATTTTCTATCTAGTTTGCTCCCAAAGTAAGGAGAAGATTGTTGCTACATCCATGACCCCCGCAAAGGGTTCCTCCAAGCAACAGCAAAAACAAAGGGATATGAGCATGACAGAACACAGGAACAACTTCTCCTCACCCACAGGGGTACCACACAAGTTTCAAGTGGGCAACAAAGTTTGGTTTCATTTGTAGAGAGAACGCCTTACCAGAACCCATCAGAAACTCTAACATAGTCCTTACACTAGTACCAAGGCTATGGGAAACAATGCTTTGAAGCATAGCATTCCTCCATTCCTTCGCTTGCATCGAGTGTTCAATGTGGACCGTCGTTGACCATGCTTCCCACCATTTCTGGACACATAAGATATTGCAGAACAACTCACTAGAGACCCACCTCGGCAGAAGCTTCCTCATCTCAAGGAAGAACTCAACGCAATGGGGATCATTACTTCCTAAGGGGGGAGGAATGATCCAGGTGGATGTTGGTGGCCACCCACCTATCCCATTTAGACCCCCACAACTGTCTCTTTCAGTCTTTTCACTTTCCTAAATTGTAGCACAATTTACTATTTTTAGTAGTTTTTCGGGTCCTGAACTTTCGGAGCCGTTTTGAGGCCCTAAACAATGTTTTTTGGGAAATATGGAGGAAACATGGGTCCATGGACCGATGTTTCCCTTCCCAAAGTGGTAGTGCTCGGATAGATATTTCTAACGAGCTATTGTACGCGTCAAACGAAGATCGTACGCCAAAGTTACGACCTTGGGAAATTGATGTACCAATTTACCTAAACGGGGCCCACAATTTGGCTTTTCAGATTCTAGAGTTAGGTTTTGGAATGTTAAGGGTTTTCCATTGTTTCTCAACAATAAATAGGCCTTCGAGCCTCATTTTAACACAATTGAGAGGCAAGTAGCTGCCACATCTCTTCTCAGAGATAAGCTACCATCACCCTAGCTGGTTTATTTCCAACTCCGTTTATAAGCATATTTCAATATTTTACATTAATGAAATGAAGTATTATTTCCACTGCATCTCTGTTTTTATGGTTATCTCTGTAATTTTTTGCGTTCCTGTTTAAATTCTGATCACCTCACCAATTGGCAGGAGGGGAAACAGTTGTTCACACAAGTCAAGGAAGCACAGAAGAAAGAGGCCTTGTTGAAGGCCAGATGACAACCATGCTAGATGAAGCTTAGCAACTGACGATGTCACTTCAGGATAAGCTTAAGGGATTGTAGTAGACATAGTGAATGATGTGGTTAATAGTGGAAGGACCAACAATGGAGAAATTTTCCGAAGAGGTACAACAGGAAACAACACAAAGCGTTGTTGAAGTTGCAGTGATCCAAGTTGAGCTAGGTGATCTTCGCAGTAAAATTGTGGCACTAGCTGAGTGACTCAAGGGAAAGTCGTGGTCATGATCTTTCTATTGGGGGCCTATTGGGATGGGTTCCCTTGGGACAGTTTCAGGTTAGTTAACCAAAATTTTATATACAATTTTGTAAAAGATGTAAAAGCTCTGTGATATGTGGATGTGGAGCACGTAAATGAATAAGAGTCAAAGGGGCTTAGCCCCTTGTTTTGGGTAAAGTTTTGAGTCAGTTTTGAGATTCACCCATGGTCCACAAACCATAACATTGTATTGAAAAGTATATATATAGGTGAGTCTTATAAAGTCCAAGGGAAGGGAAAAAAAGGGAAGTTAATAGAATACATGGACTAGAATAGTAAGCAAGAAGCGTGTCTGTATTGTTTTGGGTAGAAGAAAGGCTCTGCAGCTGAGTGTGTAGAGGCTTAGCAAGAGTCCGTAACTAAGTGCACGGACCCATGCAGCTGTGTGTGTAGAGTAGTTTGAGTCTGTAGTGAAGAATTATAAGTAATAAAGATCAATCTAAAGTGGAATACTTGCATTTATCTATTATCTATTATCTAGTTATCTATTATTTGTTTATCGCATTGATTATTGTTTCATGTGAATTAATGTCTTATATCTGCATGAATTGGGTTAATTGAACTTATTTTCACTTAATAATATGATCACATAAGATTTGTGAAAGTTTATAGTTACTTTGACTTAGATTCAGATCAGAGACATAGGTCTGTGTAACAACAGATCTAGATCCCAAAAATTCTCGAAGACTTGTTTATGTGCGTGAACTTAGCTGATTGTTATCTTTTGGACCTTAATAATACAGTAAACATGTTTCATGAAGGATTAGAGGTGATTAAATCTAGATTTAGGGCCCAGGCTCTAACGAAGGATAGATCTGTGCGAAGGAAGATCTAGGGTAAAAAAGGACATCACAATCATCTCTGGATGCGGAAACCTGGTTCTTGCATCCCCTAATACTACTTCAAGTGAGACTACAACCTGTGCTACGTGGTTTTTTGTCGAAAGGTCCAGTAGTGTATGGTTTTGTTGGTTGTCACAACTAACTTTGAATGAGGGTCAAGACCCCCTAAAGCCAACAGTTATCTTTTATTTCCACCTAAAAATGAAAATATGTCATATCATGAAGAAACATGGGAAGAAATCCAAGAGGTTTGGAACTAAGGACAACAAAGACAAGAAGTTAATAATTTGAGAAGAAGAAGGTTGAGTCCTCTTTCCTTACAAGGTGAACAACATCTCCTTCCTACTATACCTTAAGGATTTCTATCTGTATTTAATGGATATGGTGCTAGCAACTCCAAGAAACATATGGATCAATTCTTATCCATTTGTGATATCCAAGGAATTATGCATAAATATGTTAAGGTTAAACTATTTCTTCAAACTCTAATAGGACCTTCTTATGACTTGTATCTCTCCCAGCCTACTACCTCCATTACTTCCTTTATTAATATTGAAAAAAAATTCACGAGGAGATATGGCCAACCCATTGCATACCATACCTTGCTTATCCTATTAACCTAGATTCATTTGTAAAATAATGGAAAGAATTAAGATTTTAATCTCACGTTCTTTAAGACCTTGCAACATCTACCATGAGAAACTCGCCCTAATGAACCAGTTGTTTTTTGTTGCTATAAAAATTCCACTCCTGCAAATGTCAAATTTGCTATATAATATCTGCACAACAATACAATGCAGGAGGCTATGAGAAGAGCACAAGAGATATAAGATGGTATTCTAGAAAGTAATTTTGAGCCAAATATTATTCTAGGAAAGGTACAAACAAACATGTCCTATTTGAAGATAACAAAGTAAAAAAGACCACCGGTGTGAAATGAACATGATACATTGGTTGGAAGGAATTTTTCATGGAATCCCTTCCAATGTATGAAATTTCCCTATCATGGAAGAACCATATTCTTCAAAGGTTGATTTAGAAATTGCTCAGCTAAACATAATGGTTACGAAGATGAAAAATTAAATAATATGACTATGAAGAGGATATGAGCAGAGTCCACAACCTCAAAAAATGTTAAAGGACCAATATATGGTTTTAGAGAAAGTCTTGATCAAGTTCAAAATGTCAATGAATTACTTATGATGGTACAATTACCACTACAATTTCAAATCCAAGCACCTTAGTGAAGGAAGAAGAATAAATACAAGATGAAGAGATATAGATTCACCTCAAACTATTATAAATGAGAACTTGACCATCTTAGAATCCATAGAGATAGGATATGTCAAAATATTTTCACTGGAGGGAGAGCTTATTAAAGAAATTCAAGAGCTCATGGAACAAGAGAATATTATTAAAACCTAGAAAAATTGAACAAAGCAAAAGTGAAGGTCTCAATTCAACATAAAAATATGAGGAATCAAGGAGAAACATTGACACAAATAATTACGCAAAAAAAAAGAAAGTTGGATCAACTCAAATCAAGACCAACATTGCAGTCGATCCAACTAAGATGTCTTATAATATCATGGATGATTTTTATAAAATCTGGGTCTCTTCTGTTTTAGAAGAAATTAATATTTCTTAGTAAAGAGAAATCCTTCTCAAAGATATTGCAAATGAAAATGTATCTAGTACGAGGGTGGAAGTAGATAATTTATCACACTATCCAATGAGTTCTATCCTTCCTGTCAACCATGAAGGTAAAGTACCTCATTTCTACATCTCATTAGAAACTCTAGAGTTCATATTACATAATTTATTAGTGGATAGTGATGCAACAAATAACATAATGTCACTTCACATCATGAAATAAATAGGTCTATATTGCACTAAATATTATGAGACCAGTGAAGTATCTATGCAATCATTTCATGAAGAAAAGTACTAGCTTATGGTGAAATTAAGGATTCTTGTGCTTCTATAAGTTCAACACCGAAAGTCACTAGTATTTATTATAGGATCGGGATATTTTATCATGAGCCTGTGATTTATCAGGCTAAAACAAAATGTGAAATAACAAACTTGACAAAAATCTATTAAAAATGTGATATAAAAATGAACAACTATAGATCAAATAAAATAATACAGATAAGATTGTTAAAGGAGTTCACCTAGTGTGGACTACATCTTCAGGTTTTCTTCCAATGGAGTGGTCTCTTCAATTATGATGCAAAAATAACTCCAATTACATCAATTCCCAAATATCTAAATGTTTTTCCTTACTTTGCAATTTTACAAAACTACTCTAAGAACTCCGCATAGAAACTCACCTTTAAAAACTCTCCAAAGGGAAAAAATCTATGATTTATCACAAAATACAGTGATAATCATACTACAAAATCAAAGGATCTCAGTGAAAATAACACCATAAAATGAAAAACATATCTTTTATTTTTCTACGCTTCAAAAGTGCTAGGATTATGTTCCATATAAAATACACAGTCTAAAACTAGGCCTCAAAACATAAACACTATGCCAAAATATCACAACCACAAAGATGTAGTGCAATGGAAAATCCTTTTAAATATATAAACTTGAGGTTCCATAGCCTCAAGGTCAAAGCCGTGAAGCTTATGGCCTTGTTCATTTGAATTACATGGCAAACATGGCATATATGATTAAAAAAACCACATATTAGAACCTTGTTGTTATATGTTATGAATAACATATGTTAAAACTCGTCGCATTTGATTTATTAACATATACCATGTATCGAATTTAACTGATGTGCTTCATTGATTGGTTGGTGGACTTTTTTGAGATTCATTAGTGGTCATACAGAGGTCAAACAGTCAAGCCCACAACCTCCCCCTTTTCTTTCAGATGCCAATAGCAAAGAGTCATGTATAGTATGTGTTTTTTACTATTACAATAGATGTGTATGGCTTATTAGTGACACAGTTGGTTAATATGCCAATGGTTATGGGTTTGAATCCCTCTGGTATTGGTCTATTGAACCAACTCATATTTTGGCATTCAAGGCACCATGTGGCACCTTCTTGTTATAGCTCAAAAATCCACCCCCTAGGGTCAAGAAGAAAGCCATATACTTTTCCAAGTTAGAGGATCAGTTTGTGACTGGTGGAGCATCAAATTTCAAGTGTTTTGAGGGTTCAACACTCCTTAGTTATAGGAACCAAATCGAAGGGCCTATCAATGATTCCTCTTAGTGTTCTGGACTAAAACAAAATGCCATCAATGCCCTCTTTACACTAGAACTCCAAAACAATGTGGAAAATTCACTGGATAAGCTCAAATTTGGTCCAAATTGACAACTTTGATTAAAATAACCATTGTTGATTAAAATATTAATTGATTTGTTCTATCTTAACCATCACCTTGATACAGACAAGAAATTCTAGGTGCAATGAAGGTAAATCATGATTAGTATCTATATAAATGAAACTCTTCACTAGTCACTAGAGGAGAATAAAATAGACTATATCATAATGTTGGTGAAATCCTACTGCAATAAAATGACATTATTAGATGCACATACTAGTTAGTGTTGATGTTAGGAAGGTGATATGAGTAAGGACTGAAGGAGTCCCAACTATGTACTTCTTTACATGATTAATGAAAAGTAAAATAATATTTCCCCCATTACATTCGTGTTTTATTATATCTACATGAATATATTGGTTTTTTTCATGTGCTAATATTTGTGGTTGCAAGAAAGAGGAGACCTTTATTATTTATTGTGTGTAGGTTCCGAGGGAAGATTTGTAGCAAAGATCTCAAGAGGAAATATTCATGAAGTTGGCATCATCAACAAAGTTCAGGATTATACCGATTTCCAAGAAATTCTCCTTTTTTCTTAGTAGTTTCTTGTGCATGTGTGGTGATGGTTTCTCTCGCTTTTTTTTATCATAAACACACATTGTCTAGGAAAGCTTTTGGAAAATCTTGTTGAGGTTAAAGTATCCTACTATTGTAGGTGAAATCTATCTCTTAAATAGAATTGGAAACTCCACTAAGGATATCCCAGTGGGTCAATTTTTTTAGCCTATTGTAATTTGTTTTCCTTGGGAATTTTTAGTTTCCATGGTGTTCTTACAGTGCCCATTAGTCATCCAAGAAGATTGGTTTCGAAACCCAGACCATGAAACCTTCTAGATATAGTTTTTTCTCCTTTGTTTCATGCCAGCAATTTAGTTGAGAGCATTGATAGCCTTTTGGTTTGGTTTGTATAACTATTGGGGAGCATTGATAACATATTTTTTTTAGTCCAGAACATTGTATATAGCATTGATTACCTATTTTTTTAGTCTGGTGCATTGTGATAGAGTGTTGAAGGTTATTTTCCTTGAAAACTGAGGGTTTAAGCTCAAATCTAGAAGGGTATTTCTACATCATTACAAATCATACTAGGTGGTGTTCTGACTCTGAAGCATAGAAAATTTTAGGGGCAAATGTTTGCCCTTTGGGGAAATTTAGGGGTTTTAAATTTTTAGTGGGCGAATATTTTGTATCATAGTACATTTTTACAAATCACGTCAAACAACCCACCTTATTTTAAGGGAGAGGGTAAAAAAGGTAATTTAGCCCTTGAAATTAGGAGTTACAACCTTCC
>APFE030379962.1:175532-227325 GCA_000404065.3 Pinus taeda
AATTGAGTAAAATATTTGCCATGCCTGGTGAGAGATTCACCAAAAAATTATATCTACATATTATATTATTGATAAAATCGCCTTTCATTTTTCCTATATACCATGGAGATTCACCCATTTATTATACTTATAAATTTATGGGGTTCTTAAAATTTTCCCTGCTCTAAAGTTTTTGACTTACATCATTCCTTTTTTATTGATTTTACATGAAATTTTGTGATCTTAGTCACCTAATTAGGTTTTGATCCTTTTACTTGGGTTTTGATTATTTGTGGGAATATTGGGGTTCAGATACCTCCCTGACATCATTATACTAATAGTCGTACACTGATTGTCTACCTATAACTTGATTTACTGATTGAAAACTCATTTTTAAAATCTTAGTGCATTCTTGAGGTAGATTTAGGGTTTTGGTTTTGGTTTCGGGTAATTTCTTTTTGGTTTCCTTTTGTCTCTTTTTCTTCCATTTTTGCAATTGGTTTTTTGATATAATTGTTGGTATTAGAGTGATAAATGAGAAATAAGTGAGGGATATTTGCATGGGATCATTCTAAAACAAAAAGATATCTTCCTTACATTAGATAGAATTCATCAAAACTAAAATTTTTCACTTGCATATCTTTGCATGGTTTCTTTGAATCAATTAAGTCATAGCATCATTTTAGTTTCATCCATAACCCTTAACTTAACAAACATCCATTAAAATTAATGCACTTAATAAAATTAACTTGATATTTTTTTATTTCCTTGGTAATAAACCAACATTAGATAGGTTAGGGCCTTGCGATAAGGGAGTGAGGTTAACTTTCCCAAGACTACAAAACAAACATAACATCTTGAGTTAGAGTATGTAAATCCACATTTAGTGGCACGGTCTAAGAAACCCTTCTAACACAAGGGTTAAGAACTAGGATCCACTGGGACCTTCAGCGTGACCTCCCAAATTTGTTTGGAACTGGTGGTGGTTATATATGAGAATTGCATCGTACTCATGGGGAGCTGTTTCGAGAGGCTTAAGGCTCCATACCCTATTATTGCATGTAGTTATAGCTATATATTGTCCTGTCAAGACGTTTTGTTGGTGATGACCTTAGTGGAATTTATTAGGATACTATTACAGTTGATGGCGAGGGGGTCTCTCCTTGTTGTAACTGGGGTGTATTTAAGATATACTCACTCAGTTCTCTTGGGAGGTGATCCATGACTCATAAGAGAACCTGGCCTTAGGTTGGATCATTAAGCAGGTACCTATTATAACTGTCCCAACCAGTTCCTCACCACTAACTTTTGCATTGAATAAGTAGGCTCCAATGGTGGTAGGATCCCTTTCCCACTCTAGTTTGCTTGGTTTGCAACTTTAGGACCTTTTTAGTGTGTATTACTTGTTCTTTGTATCTAGTGGACTTAGGACTATTATTTGTTCATGCTTATGTCACCTTTGGCCACCACTGTGGAAAATTTGTGTTTCAATCGTTCTCTTAGACTTGTGTCCCTTATCCCCTATAATGGGGGTCCAATTATCCATAGACGTAGACTTAATTCCAACATAGGTACATATATATCGTGTGTTACTATGGGTTCCACTAAGTGGCCTAAAAATTTCATTCATCTAGTGGTTTACCTTAGTTTTCCATTTCATCATCATGTCTCTTAACCCGTCTCATTAGGGGGGGCTGTTAACTTACCTATATCTTCACATAGTCCCTTAACTGAGTCATTCATCGATAACATTACTAATTTTTTGTTGGAACCCATTGTGCCCATACCTTTAGTGACTGATGGTCTTCCAGAGGTTACGTCTACATCCATACCTTTTACTGTGGATCCCTTCCACACCACATCCTTTTATGACTTTTTCTCCTCATTCTGGCATAATCTTAGTGGAATTCTACCATATGGGACATCCAATACAGGAGCCTCTACATGATCGACCTTTATATCTCCATTCATAATGAGTATAGGTTATAGTTACATTATGTCTAATGTTGAAGGCTCTAGTTTCTTTTTTACATCTGGTTTCACAAACCCTACGATGGGTTAAGGTATCTCAATAGGAAGTATGATAATACCCAATAATGGGTTCCCATTTGGTTGAAATCCTTTCAATTTAGCTATGTCATCCTCTAGTAGTGTTGGAGATGTACTTTTTCTAGTGGGTTTAATAATCCTCTTGGTAGTTAACCGATTGGAGGATCTATGTTCTACAGAGTCACACATCTAATCCTCAGAATTCCTTTCAAGTGACAAACACCTTTTACATGTATAAGCCATGGGGTCCTAATCATATCAATAACCCCTTTAGATCCCCTAATGGCCTAGGAGCTCAAGAACCTCTTACTAATCCTTTTCCCATTGGGACCACTTACCTTCGGGGAATTAACCAATGAGCAGTTTACATGGGCATTGGAGCTAACAACTATGGCCAACTTTCTCCCATGAATAACCCTAATACTGGAAACAACACAATGGAGGTAGATGATGAGGCTCATCAATAGGTATATTATATTGGTCAAAATTCCATCCTCCAGGTTATTAAATTATCTTTTTCTCACATTTATCTACAAATTTGTTAACTTATGCTTAGCGTGAGGAGTAAAGAAGTGCTACTATGTCATGTGGTCTAATGTGTGTTAAATGCAAGAATTGGAGCAATTTTGAGTTTATTTGAGTGCAGGAACTCGAAGTAGACAAGCAAGAGAGATTCTAGGAGGTGGTCCACCTCTTTAATTCCTCAAATCAGTCAAAGGTCCCCCACTCTATCGCATAAAATCGGTGTCATTGGCAGCGGAGCTCGTGTAAGTCAAGGAAGAGTTACATTCACCTGTTCTCGAGTTAGGGAGTCAAATATCCCTATTTTATAGGAAGTTTTCGGTAGCTCCATTTTTTTATAAATAAACAATATAAGGGACTCATTAGGATTTAAATTTTCACTGTAGCCAAGAGGCCATTAAGCTAAAGAACATTTTACTATTATTTTGATGATGTATTTAACACTTTTTGAATGATAATGAGAAGTTTTATTTTGATCGATCATTGAGTTGACTCAAAAGGCTGAAGCTCTGTGGTTGGGACGAACCCTAGTAGAAAAATTTCCTCTCTTGTATCTATATTCTTAGTCTAGAATGTTATTAATTGTTGAAGTGTATTCATGTTTCTTTTAGCTTAGGATATTGATTAAGTTGTTGTTTATTTATGTTTCCACTAAGTTAGAGGGTAAATTAGTTTTTTCAGTTTAGTAGAGTAAAATACATCAAAAATCTTGTGACAGTGACCCCTATCTCATCTCCCTCATGGGATCATGTTAGAGGACCCCACTCTCACATCCCAAAAACAAAGTTTGATTTCATGTTCATTGCATAGATAAAATTTTAACATCAATTGGATAGTTTTTTATGATTTCTTGAAAATATTTATATCTTATATTTTTCTTCCCATTATTGTTGTAGCTCAGAAGGTAGTTCATCTCATAGATCAAGTTCTTAGCAGTACTTAGATGAACTTTTCCAAATCCAATTCATATTTTCCACAAATGAAAAGAGAAACATGTGTGGGTATTATTGCAAGGTTTTTGATCTGTAGGAAAGGACCCCTTTCACCAACTCCATTTAGGTCTTCTCCACCTTTTGTTGATGCCCTTCAACCCATGATCTAAACCTATGTTTTTTGGTCACTGTGAGCAGGCCATCTTAGCCCAAATCCAGCCTTCTTGAAGTAATGGGATTGGATAAGGTTGATGATCACCTCCCCCACACTTTCCACAAATTTCATACACCCTTCAAACACTTTATCTCACCATTATTACCCTTCAAACCCTCTCAACCAACTTCCTATAGAATTTCAGGATATCATGTAGTAAAATCCTGTAGCTCACTTGTACCAACCTATTTTGACCCTGTTTTGACCTGGAATGATAGCCTAGCCTAGTTTAGGAGTATTTTAACCCCTTATCCTAGACTCCATGACCATAAGTGCCACCCAAACTAGTCCTTTCACTCCTTTTTCCTTCCTACAAGATTATATAGCATTAGTTCTTTCATTTCCGAATTTAGCAATTGGAACTTTATTTATTCTGCAAGTGTGAATAAGATAGTCAATGAATGAATTCTTGAATTATGAAATCGTAGAATAATCTTATATTTTCAAGAAACCCTAATAGCTAGATGATTGAATGCAAGTTAGCATAGTTTCCTTTCTCCAAATTAGCATAAGATTTGTGTCATTTCCTAGCCTTTACAAGTTGGCAGCTTTCATTTCCTGAGTTAAAAAACATTTACTTTCTCTACACTAGGACTAGACTTTACATTCTTATTTCAATAGTTATACTCCTTTCAGTTCAGTATAGGAATGGTCCAGAACCCTAATGATCAAGTGAACTAGTTGAGGGTCGCATGAGTAAGATGATGCATCTACTGTGTATAGAGCACTGTCGCCTCTAAGTTTGTACAAAACCCCAAGTTGATAAAGTAAAGTTGGTAGCTTTGGGAGTTGCAACATTCTTGTTGCAATACTTAGGCTCATCCATTTTTAGCGTCATTTCCAGGGAGGTGTCTAAGTAGATGTAATTTCTTCTTTTCTTTATGTTTTTCATTTAGTAGATAGATGTTATTATTGCTTTCCTTTCTGTATTGCTGTTGATTTTGAAAAAAAACACATTAAAAAAAATTATTTCATGCCTCGTAGGAGTAGAGACACTTTAGGGAAATTCTTCCCAAATACCCCTACACCATTAAATAGTCAACCTTCACTCTTCTTTGGTGACTATCAATTTCCCTCTCTGACTGCAGGGGAGTTAGAGGATTGCTCAGGTGATCAACCTGAGATCTTTGAAGAGCCTATTAGGGAAGAAGAAGAAGAAACCATTCCACATACCTACACCATGGTTGAAAATAGAAATGAGGGTGCTTTTCCCATTACAGAGACTAATGGAGACGCTAAGATGAAAAATGTAAGCCCTTATACCCTTCCTCACTTCCATGGCTTAACCTCAAAGGACCCTGATACTTTTTTGTTTGAGTGTTTTTTTGTCTTTAGAACTTACGATTATACCTTTGATGACGAGAAGTTGAAGTTGTTACCATCCACCCTTAAGGATGCAATAATGCACTGGTTGATGGGTCTACTTGGGGATAACATCACTACCTGTGATCAAATGTAGTAATCCTATAACCACAAGTGCATGGACTATTGTAGTTCCAAAGACATCAAGGAGGAAATCTTTAGAATGACTCTTGGACCAAATTAATCCCTGGAAGACTATGAGGAAAAGTTACAATTTAGTTGTAAAAGGGCTAGATGTACCCTTGATCCTGAGTCACTCAAATTAGTCCTTCATAGAGGAATTAGGGAGGACATACGGGAAACCATAAATATGTTGTTTAGAGGAGACATTTGTCAACTACTTGATGGTCCTCTAAATTGGACATAAATTAAGGCCCATGCCTCTGAATTAAACATAAATTAAGGCCCATCTGACTATCCTTCAGCACATTAAACCTTTATTTTTGCATTAGATAATGTATTTTTAACTTTAATATATTCATTAGGAAGTTTTATGAATAATTGCATATTTGTGCCAAATATTATTTATTTTTGTGGAATATTATGAGAATATTGGGAAGATTATGAAGACTTGGAGGAGGAGATAATTTAGGGACTTTCTCCCTACTACAAGAGGATCAATATTAAATAATAAATCAACAATATATTATGGAATTATGGCACAGATTGTGGAACTCCAATGATTGAGAAAATCTAGGAATGTGTTCCCTATCATTTAATGCAAATTCCTAGCATTGGGAACCAAATCCACTAATCAAGGGATTTTGGTGGGGAAATCTTCCTCCTTTCACGGGGAATGATTCCTAATCATTTTATATAAGTATCAAGTCGAATTTTACTCTAAGAAGATATTTTTATTAGTCTTCCTGGAGGGAGAACTCGTATTTTTGCAGCTCCATTGTATTTTCTTGCAGGGATGTAATTGTATTGATGAAAATAATGAAGATTGGTGTCATGTTCAGCTTATAAATCTTGTTCTCCTCCATAGGTCTCTGATTTTCCTTGGGCTTGGCAATCCTAGGAGCCTCAGAGCCCTTTTGTATGTTTTTTTTTCTTCTTTTCACTTCTTATTCACATGCATCTCTTGTTTTTTGTTTATTTCTATTTCTGCATTTAGTATTAATGATTTATTGTTTTAGGATTGGGTTAAATGGTTGATGTAGGTTCTTTTACAAGATCAAGTAATCATTTCATCCTTGGAAAATATTTGGAAGGTCACAGGTATTCATTGAGCTACTTAGATTAGTCTTCTTATTCCCAAATCTAGATTTCTAGAACTCCTTTGTAGCAAAGAACAATAAATTTATTCTATTTTTTAAAGCATTCTAACAGGCTTCAAACAAGTTGGTTCCACTTGCATTAAATAAAAAAAAAAATCTATTTAATAAAAAAAATTACCCCATTACATTTGCAGTTGATTAGGTTAGGCATTTGATAGATTTACTAGCTCACTAATTCTCGAATCTGTGATTTTTAGACTAGTAAATTTACGTTATTTAATAAATCTTTCTCATGTATAGATAAATTTGTGGATAGATGTAGACAATAATGTGTCTTTTTGTAGGGAAATGTTACCTCATTCGCCTCATCCAAGCCTCATCCACCCATGTCGCCAAAATACACTAAAATCGCAATCTGAACTCTTGTATTATAAGCAAAAATTAGCATTTCCATTGACCAAATCTACCCATCTTGAAGCCCTTGCTTGATTTCTGGGTAGTGTCCATCACCTCCATGCCTTATTCTCCCATTATCCATTTTTCCCAAGCTCCATTCCACCTTCTAAACCACTTCCTAAGCTTTCAGCCTACTTTTTGTAATAAAACAGGGGATCCTGTAGACATCTTGTAGGAACTAGTACTTCCTGTAGACATCTTGTAGGAAAATTTGTAGTGGCCTGTTTTGAGCCTGAATTGAGAAAAATCATCACTAGAACTCGGGATTAGGCCCCTACTTGCCCTCCAAGCCATCTGAACCATTGTACTCCCTTTCCTCCACACCTGTCTCCCCTGCCAAAGAATCAAGCAGGATTACCATTTACATTTTTCAAGCAAAAAGGTAAAAAGGAAAAAGTTATTTTATATTTATTCATGCACACAGCAGTTAGCACTCTCTAGATCATATTCCATGCTCAATTAGTTTAAATCATCACATGTGATAAATATGGGTAAGTTAGGTTTCTTTTACATTTAGTTCATGATCTTTATGCAATTAGAATATGTTTCTTTCCTTTTACTTTATTTCTTGCAATAGGTTAGGGTTTTGCATTTCAGTTCATTTTCTACAATTAGTTTAAGTGTTTGATTTCAGTACATGCACTCCATTACATCATGACTACAAAGGAAGGAAATGTTGTATGTTGCACATATAGTGTTGATACCTCTTAAGTTTGTATGAACCCCGAGATGATAATTAAAAGTCAATAGCCTTGGGAGTTGCAACATTCTTGTTGCAATACCGAGGCTCATCACTTTTTGGCATCATTGTCGGGGAGGTGTCAAAGTATGCATTGTTTTCTTCCATATTTGAATCATTTCTTTCTACATTTTGCAAAAAACAAAAAATAATTGCATTAGGCATATTTCATTTCAAAAATAGAAAAGTGAATTGCATTAGTGTTTTCATTCAATCATAAAAGCAAAAAAAATATCCAACACCAACCCACCCCCCCATTTGATCACATGGTGCAGTAAGAGCCACATCACCATTCAGTTTTGCAGGTAGAAGAAGAATATGGAAAAGAATGTACAAGAAATGGATGGAGATGATGACAAGGAGGAAGATCCTCTCGGATTTCCCATCCAAGATATTGATGGTAGTGTGCACATGAAGAACATCCCTCCATATTTTCTTCCAAAATTTCATAGTCTAAGGTCATAGGATCTCGAAACCTTTCTCTTTGAATTTGAAATTATTTGTAGATCTTATGGTTACTTATTAAAAACTCAAAAAATGAGATTGTTTCCTGCAACATTGAAGGATAGAGCTCTTAAATGGTTCATGAGTAGGGACTAATTCAATAAGATCATGGAATGATATGCAAAATATATTTGTAGAAAATATAAAGATCATGATCTTAAAGAATAAATATTTAGAATCAATCAAAAGGAATATGAGAGTCTAGAGGATCTAATAGATAGGTTTGTGTATAATTTTAAGAGGGAAAAACTACATCATTTAGGATCCGACACACTAAAATCCCTCTTAGAAAAAATAATGATGAGTGGATTGATCTCCTTGATCTCATGAGTAGAGGTGATGTATACCAATTATCATTTGAAGAAATTTGTGAACATGCAAACACATATCAAGAGGAAGGGAAAGAGTAGGTAAATCAACATCAAGATCGGTAAGTCAAGCTAAAATTGAAAATTTGTTTGATGATTTTAAAACAGAAATTCTTAGAAATCTAACCAACCAAGTAGAAATGTTAAGAATGAAAGATGAATAAAAAGAATATGTTGATATTTGTGTTGTCCATGCATAATCACATGATGTTAAACTTTGTCCATCATTACCAAGGTTGAAGGAAGTTTACCAAGATGACAATGGAGCAAGTCAATCATCAAAACAACTATGTTATGTAGCTCCAAGAGGACCATGACAGCCTAGTCAACCTAGTATGATGCAAGATCCTAATTCAAAATTTCAAGGTTATGCATATCCACTTCAAAGTAATTTGAACACGCCCTTTCCTTGGAAACATTGGCCATCTCAACCCCAAAATCAATCTTGGCAACAGGGTTGGAAAGGAACTTATGGGAGCTATCCACAATATCCTCAATATCCTCCATAGCCAACTCCATGTTATCCCTACCATTCATCTCCACCACAACCACAACCACAACCCCAACCAAATCCATCTCAAATATCCACTCCCACTCAACTACCCATACCACCATTTCCAAACCCACACATTGAAGTAGCTCAACCCACTTACAATGTTGAGGTACAACACTTCCAAACATCTCCTCTTGAGCTAAATGGTATTCACCATAGCTCAGGAAGAGTATTGCAAAAAATATATTCTCTTGATATCATTGAAGGACTACATTCAGAAGAAGAAGATTCAAATGAGAATACCAAAGGATCATGGGCTACACTTAATGAAGAGCAGACAACAAAATCAGAAATCGAGAAATCTCCCTCATGGTTACCATCAAATCCTCCATGTATTCAAGAGAACAATAAGAAAAAAGGGGAATATTTTAATTTCATGGAACAATAAGACATCCAAGATGATCCAAATAAACAAGCAAACCAAGGGCATCAAAGTTATATTGAGGTTTGGTTCCAGAAAATCAACAAGGTGAAACAATACTCTCTTCTTCAATCGTGCTTGATATCATCAAAGTTAAAGCATTAGATCACTCAAATTCAGGTACATGTCAAAGCATACATTTCAAGCCTACATGTCAACTTTTATGTCATCTTGATGTGCACATGGCTCCATTGGAAGTATTCTTATACTTGAAAGTGATTTTGTTTGTCAAGTAGGGTAGGGTAGAACAAAAAAAAAACATGAAAAATAAGAGAAAAAAAATAAAAATCTCAGTTGAAAAACTCCTTTGAGGAACCTCAGATTGGCTCATTGATTGAAAAACTCCATGAGGCGGTCAATGGGTTGGGAAAAAAGAAAAAATTAGAAAAAAGAAGAAAATATCCTAGGTGAAAACCTCCTTTGAGGTGCCTAGGCAAACCTACTAGTTGAAAACCTCATTGAGGCGGCTACTGGGCCTAGAAGAAAAAAAATAAAATAAAATAAAAAATTGTTGCTCCATGTATCTCTCTAATGAATGTGTGTACTCTCCAACATCTGCAAGCAACAAAAACAAGTTGGCACCAACAAAAGAAAAATAGGTCAAATCTAGTCAAAAGAAGTCAAATTTTGACTTTCTCCTCCTTTGCTCAAATGTTGCAACAAAGCCATGGCCATGTCAATCCATCACCCTCATCTATTTCCACCATCCACTCATCATTCCCAAACTTCTACCACTCATTTTCCTTGCTGTCCAAAAATACTACATGAAGGATTTGTTTTACTACAGGAAACAAAAATACATAGTGCATACATTTATTTTTTCCACAACTTGAAAACCATGCATCCATTTGCCAATTTGTTTTATTGGGAGATGCATATGGATGATGGTAACATTATCAAGCAATTTCAGCAAATTCGAGTACACAGTTTCCAAGAAATCAACCTCCATCACCTAAAGCCATTTTTGAATTTTCTCTATATCTGTGCATCCATTTAAAAAGATGTTTCATAGGTAGATGCATATGGATGATGTTAACATGTCCAAGCAATTTTAGAAAATTCCAAAGCATGGTTTCCAAGAAATCAACCTCCATCACCTTAGTTTTTCTCTAGATTTGTGCATCCATTGGCTAAGATTTGTTTATGGGGAGGTTCATAATGATGATGACAACATGCATAGAAAGTTTTAGGTCAATCCATCCTACCGTTTGGGAGATATGGACAAAACAAATATGCTACAAGAGGTTGTCCTAAATTACTACAGGATCTCTACAGGAAGTTCTGAATTACTATAAGATCTCTACGGGAAGGACGAGAAGAAACTACAAGAGGAAATATGATGGATAAATGGGTCAAAAGGTCAGTTATTCTTTAGAGAAGGTTGATATAGCTCCCCTAACACCTGCACATCAACAAGAATAAAACCCATCAGCAAAATGGGATGAACAAAAAAGAAAAAGGCAGTCAAGAAGATGTACCTAAGTCATTATCAGCACAACAACATCAACTCAGTAGCAACATGCATGTCTCTCCAACAACCATCAGGTAGGTACAAGTACACAATAATCTTTACCTCTTCTCTTGAGCATATTATAGTTAGAAATTTTTTGTTAATGCATGAGACATGCGGCTTTATAAGCTAAAGATGGGTCAGCAGTCTCAACAACCTTTAACTAGTTAATTACAGCTCACTCCTTCACTCATGCAATTTTGAAAAGTCAAAATGATGAAGGGTGATGATTTCAAGGAATGGGGTCAGCTGTTAAAAGAAGAAATTTTTGCAAAGGCCAAGTCACCAAAACACTCCAATCTCTCCATCCACTTCACATTCACTATCTATCCATCATTCATCCATCCCATTTCATAAGTTCAAGAACAAACCCTACACTCTATCTCACTCTGAATATTTCTTGAAAAAAACAAACAAAGCATCCTGTCCATTTTCACAAACCTACATCATTTCTCATCACACCCATACAATTAGAAGACTCTGAAGGAAGAATGAATGGCTGTTAAAAGAAGGCAGAATGCTGCTACAAGAAGGAAGAAATCACCAAATTGTGCTAAAAACCAAAAAAAAGGCAGTTCCTAAGAGATACCTAATAAAAACAAAAATCTCCAAGGCCATTAGGCAATCATCTAGGCCACAAAAGAAAAGAAGATAATGGTCTCAAGAAACAATGATTTTTCTTTGCACAAATATGTTTTTGGGCTTGTCCTTACAGAACTTACAACCAATATTCTTAATGCACAAGAGAGAGGCCACCAGGGCCATGAATGAGACACAATGAGGTCACTAAGTTGCTCAGAGGATGAGCAAAACTTACATCGGGGAGGTATGAGGGGCCTTTAAATTAGACATAAATTAAGGCCTATGCCTCTGAATCAAACATAAATTAAGGCCCATCTAACTATCCTTCATCACATTAAACCTCTCTTTTTGCATTAGATAATGTATTTTTAACTTTAATATATTCATTAGGAAGGTTTATGAATAATTGCATATTTGTGCCTAATATTATCTATTTTTGTGGAATATTATGAGAATATTGGGTAGATTATGAAGATTTGGAGGAGGAGATAATTTAGGGACTTGCTCCCTACTATAGGAGGATCAATATTAAATAATAAATCAACAACATATTATGGAATTATGGCACAGATTGTGGAACTTTAATGATTGAGAAAATCTAGGAATGTGTTCCCTTCCATTTAATGCAGATTCCTAGTATTTGGAACCAGATCCACTAATCAAGGTATTTTGGTGGGTAAAGCTTCCTCCTTTCATGGGGAATGATTCTTAATCATTTTGTATAAGTACCAAGTCAAATTTTCCTCTAGGGAGAGATTTTTATTAGTCTTTTTGTAGGGAGTACTCGTATTTTTGTAGATCCATTGTATTTTCTTGTAGAGATGTAATTGTATTGATGAAAATAATGAAGATTGATGTCATATTAAGCTTCTAAATATTGTTCTCCTCCATAGGTATTTGAGCTTCCTTGGGTTTGGCCATCCCAGGAACCTCAGAGCCCTTTTGTATCATTTTTTTTCCTTCTTTTCACTTCTTATTCACATGTATCTCTTGTTTTTTGTTTCTTTCTATTTCTGCATTTAGTATTAATGATTTCTTGTTGTAGGATGTTGAAAATAAAAACAAGAAATTCTATAAATAGAAATGCTAAAAATAGCATTGCTATAAATAACAGTTCGGTTACTAGTGTTGGACATAACAACAAGGAATGAAAAATGGAAGTGCTATAAATAGCATTTCGGGATGGATTCCAATTTTAGTTAGTCCCTGAACTAAAATTGAGAAGTAAAATATGAATTTATTCTTAGTAATTGTTTGTAAAATAATTAATTAATTCATCTTGAGTTAATTAGTTGTAGAAAATCAAACATGAAGTCTATGTGAGGACATGCAATAGTTATCCCATTAATTAAGGAATTTATCCCTTAGTTAAAGAGATAAGGATGAGTTGTAATTTGAGTTGTAATTAGTTAGCTCAGTTAACTGAGTTAAGTCCAGTTAGATTAGTTCCAATAGTTTGTGGAATTAATTGTGAGTTCAGTTAGTTAATGCTTGCATGCATGTAATTGTTGCTCTTCAGATAACTAAATATTCTCTCATAAATAACTCATGCATGTCAGTTCATTCAGAGATCCAATTGAGATCAGAGGAAGGGATAGTATACTATCAGTTGGAGGAATTTTCCTATATAGGAAACTCATCCATGCAGAAGAAATTATCTCCTTTAGGATTGCGTAGTTACTTCTAAGTTTAGTGAGCAGTCTGAGAGGTGAATTCACACAAGTGGCAGCATTGGACCCCAGGAGAAACTGTGCAAGGAAATAGGAGGCTTGGAGGGTAGAGGAGATGGTTTGTGAGAAGCCTTTGACTGTTTATGAGCAACAGAGTGATTGTATTGAGAGCTAGATAGCTTTCGAGCTAAGGCTTTGTATACTCGAGTCTTAAATCGTTGAACGCCATTGGTGAAATTCAGATGTGATAAGAACTTGATTTCTATATTGAGGAACCTCAAACTTTGAACTTCTCCCTTCTTGTATACCGTTCTCTCCTTGTATACTATTTTTAGCTAAGGCTTTCCCAAAGTATTCTTCTGTGTTTCATGTGTATGATTTCTTCTTCTCTATTATATGTGTTCTGATTAATCTAGCTCAAATTGATTAAGCTTCTGCAAGTTTGTTGTAGAACTAGATCTTGTATTTTGCTTTAGTATATTACATAATCTGTTGATCTACAATGGGAAATTCTACATGGTATCAGAGTAAAGGTGATAAAAGGAGAGAACAGTATACAAGAAGGGAGAAGTTCTAAGTTTGAGGTTCCTAAATATAGAAATCAAGTTCTTATCACATCTGAATTTCACCAATGGCGTTCAACGATTTAAGACTCGAGTATGCCCTTGATGGAAACTCGAATTATATAGCCTAGAAGGATTTCATGGAAGTAGTATTAGAGGATAATGGTCTAAAGGACTTCATTGATCAAGAAGTCCCTAAGCCCGCAACGGCTGATGCTACAGAATTGGCAGAATGGAAGAAATGTGTGGCTAGAGCAAGGAGAAGCCTTCTGGAGGGAGTTCGAGACCAAATATTCTTGAGTCTCCATGGGAAGGAGACACCATTTTTGATGTGGAAAACATTGAAAGATCTATATCGAAATAGTAGCGATTAGAGGAAGCTGGTGCTGAAAGACAAGCTTCGGAAAATCAAGTGTGAAAAGGGTGACACGATCTCTACATCTCTGAACAAGCTCACCACCTGTAGGGATGAGCTTGGAAGTGTAGGGATCACGACAGCTGATGATGACATGGTGATTCTTGTGCTCCTCAGTCTTCCTAAGAGCTAGCAAGCTACCAAGACTTGGTAAATGGAAGAGATAAACTGCCAGATTGGGAACGACTTTGGTCAGATATGATGCTGGAGGAGATAATAAAAAGCACCAAAGATGGTTCTTCATCCAGGGAGGATGAAGAAAACTACGCCTTAGTGAGTAAGGCAAAGAAATGGAAGGAGAACGATTCTCATCCCAAATTGAGTTCTTCCCATGGTGGGAAGAAGTTTGACAAATCGAAAGTGCGATGCTTTCATTGTCATGAGGTGGGCCATTTTGCTACAAATTTTCCACTGAAGAAATCCAAGATGGGATCCAAGGAAGGATCTGAAGGTGAGGCACTGGCCTCACAGTTCAAGTTGGATTTCACCCTCTTCGCATGCATGGTTTCATCCATGGTGGGATGTGGTTCATTTCTTAACAGTGGATCTTCTTTCCACATGACCAGTGACAAGAGTTTGTTCAATGCCTTGGAGGAGAAATATCTCCAGATACTCATAGCAATGGGTAATGATGAAATGTATAGTGTCTCAGGTGTAGGCACAGTTGTTTTTCAGAGGGAGCATGGATCTTGCATTACCTTGACCAATGTCAAGTATGTACCAAGACTAAGGAAAAATTTGGTGTCGATCGCAATGCTGGAAGACAAAGGATATGATGTACTCTTTAGTAAGGGAAAGGTTTTCCTTTGACACATCACCACGAGACAAGTGAAGCAGATCAGTTCACAAGTCAAGACCCTGTATGCTCTTAAGGTTCAAGATGCATGCAAAGCCTTGAGGAGCAAGGCAACTGTTGGAGACTTGGTGGTTGAGAGGGAGAGTACACTACCTCTCAACATGTAGCATTAGACGAATTCTCAGACAATTGTGGAAGCCATGATTGGTGAAGCAGCTTCAGGAGGTTGTGGAGCAGCCACAACTAAAGAAGTCGAGAGGAGACTGAGTGGAGGCATCCACTCATGTAAAGAACTTCAGTAGGGGGGAAATTTTGAGCCAAGTGGGAAGAGGGATCACATGCAGCCATACCTCCAGGTGAGAGGTGGGGCAATATGAAGTGATAGTCTCATGAAGGCTAAAATAGGGGCATGATCATTGAGGTACCCAAGACCTTGTGGAGCCCCGATGAGGAGTAGCAGGACTAGCTGAGTGGGTAGAGACAAATGTGGATGGAGCAGTAAAGAGAGCTATAGTGCAGGAGTCCCAAGACTGTGAAGAGCTAGCAAGTTGCAGCAATGCAAAAGGCACAGGAGTGTTGTACCAATGCAGGATGGCACAGAGAAGTGTGCAACGGCATGAGATGCATGGAGTGTTGCAGTAGCTCAGAGGTTAGAGAGGGAGCATTTTTTAGTGGAAGATAGATCTTCAGCATCAGAGGATGTTTCTAGCCCAACAGGGAGGTTAGTTGGGAGTTTTTTTTTGTTTTCTTGTTTCTATAGTTGTTGGAGCAATAATACTTGGGAGAAGTGTTGCATGCAGAACATTCTAAAGGGTCAGGATCAGGTTCGAGTTGAATGCATTTCTTGTTGAGAGGGAGTGTTGAAAATAGCAACAAGAAATTCTATAAATAGAAATGCTAAAAATAGCATTGTTATAAATAGTAGTTCGGGTACCAGTGTTGGACATAGCAACAAGGAATGAAAAATGGAAGTGCTAAAAATAGCATTGTTATAAATAGCATTTCGGGATGGATTCCAATTTTAGTTAGTCCCTGAACTAAAATTGAGAAGTAAAATTTGAATTTGTTCTTAGCAGCTTTTTGTGAAATAATTAATTAATTCATCTTGAGTTAATTAGTTGCAGAAAATCAAACATGAAGTCTATGTGAGAACATGCAACAGTTATCCCATTAATTGAGGAATTTTTCCCTTAGTTAAAGAGATAAGGATGAGTTTTAATTTGAGTTGTAATTAGTTATCTCAATTAACTGAGTTAAGTCTAGTTAGATTAGTTCCAACAGTTTGTGGAATTAATTGTGAGTTCATTTAGTTAATGCTTGCATGCATGTAACTACTGCTCTTCAGATAACTGAATATTCTCTCATAAATAACTCATGCATGTCAGTTCGGTTAGAGACTAAGTTGAGATCAAAGGAAGGGACAGTGTACTATCAATTGGAGGAATTTTCCTATATAGGAAACTAATCCATGCACAAGGAATTATATCCTTTAGGATTGTGCAGTTACTTCTAAGTTTAGTGAACAGTGTGAGAGGTGAATTCACTCAGGTGGCAGCATTGGACCTTAGGAGAAATTGTGCAAGGAAATAGGAGGCTTGGAGGGTAGAGAAGAATATTTGTGAGAAGCCTTTGACTGCCTATGAGCAGCAGAGGGTTTGTACTGAGAGCTGGATACCTTCTGAGCTAAGGCTTTGTGTAATCTGGACATATTTCCACTTGTATGATAATACAGGGATAGGGATTTTTAGCTGAGGCTTTCCCCAGTGTATTGTTCTATGTTTCATGTGTATGATTTCTACTTCTCTTTTATATGTGTTATGATTGATCTAGCTCAAATTGATTAAGCTTCCACAAGTTTGTTGTAGAACTAGATCTTGTATTTTGCTTTAGTATATTTCATAGTCTGTTGATATACAGTGGGAAATTATACATAGGATTGGGTTAAATGGATGATGTAAGTTTTTTTGCAAGATCACAAGCATCATTTCATCCTTGGAAAATATTTGGAAGGTCACAATAATCATTGAGCTACTTGTATTAGTCTTCTTATTCCCAAATCTTGATTTCTAGAAGTCCTTCCTAGTGAAGAACAATAAATTTATGTTATTTTTTAGAGCATGCTAAAGAGCTTCAATCAATTTGGTTCCACTTACATTAGATAATAAAAAAAAAACATTCTATTTAATGACAAAATTTTCCCCATTACATTTTCACTTGATTAGGTTAGCCATTTTATAGATTTACTAGCTCACTAGTTCTCGAATTTCTGATTTTTAGACTAGTAATTTTCCGTTATTTAATAAATATTTCCCATGTAAAGATAAATTTGTGGATAGATGTATACAATAATGTGTGTTGTTGCATGGAGACCTCACCTCATTCAACTCATCCAAGTCTCATCCACTTATGTTGCCAAAATCCACTAAAATATCAATCTGAATTCTTGTTTTGTAAGCAAAAATTGCCATTTCCATTGAGAAAATTTACCCATATTGAAGCCCTTGCTTGAGTTCTAGGTAGTTTTCATCACCTCCATGTCTTATTCTTCCATTATCCACCTTTCCCAAGCTCTATTCCATCTTCTAGACCACTTCCTAAGCTTTCAGCCTGCTTTTTGTAATAAAACAGGGGATCCTGTAGACATCCTGTAAGAACTAGTACTTCCTATAGACATCCTAAAGGAAAACTTGTAGTGACCTATTTTGAGCACGAATTGAGAAAAATAATCACTGGAAGTTGGGATTAGGCCCCTACTTTCCCTCCAAGCCATGTGAATCATTGTACTCCTTTTTCTCCACACCTGTCTCCCCTGCCAAAGAACCAAGCAAGATTAGCATTTACATTTTTCAAGCAAAAAGATAAAAAGGAAAAGGTTATTTTATATTTATTCATGCACACAGTAGTTAGCACTCTCTAGATCAGATTCCATGCTCAGTTATTTTAAATCATCACATGTGATAAATAGGGTTAAGTTAGGTTAGTTCATGATCTTTATGCAATTAGAATATGTTTCTTTCCTTATACTTTATTTCTTGCAATAGGTTAGGGTTTTGCATTTTAGTTCATTTTCTACAATTAATTTATGGTTTTATTTCATTACATGCACTCAGTTACATCATGACAACAAAGGAAGGACACAGTGTATGTTGCACATATAGTGTCGATACCTCTTAAGTTTGTATGAACCCCAGGTTGATAATTAAAATTCGGTAGCCTTGGGAATTGCAGCATTCTTATTGCAATACCAAGGCTCATCACTGTCCTAGGGCTGCTAGGAAGAAGGGTAGGTCTAGTCAAGCTTTGGCCAGTTCCTCTTCCTCCACCACATCTATCAAGAATGAAATTGGAAACATGTTGGAGGACTTTAAAATTGAAATGTTGCACACCTTTTATCCGAAAATGGACACCATGCAGATCAAGAGGAAACAAGAGGAAGCAAAGAGAGCCTTAGCTATCTTTGCATGGATTGAAAGATGTATACCAAGGGGCAGAAAGTGGGGCTAGACAACTATGTTACATTAATCAAAGGAGGCCTCAAGGACCTCGACCATACTAGTAGGGCATGCAAGGTGCATCCTATTCCTATTACCATCCCAACCAGAATGCACCCCTACCCCCTTGGTATTCTCCTACTCATCCTTAATGGTCCACATCGTCTCCTTGGTCTTATGCATGTCAGTATCCTACTCAACCTATCAATCAACCATTTCAGCCATATGCTTCTAAACATCCTCAGTGGAATACCCCATCACAAGGTTGGAGGCCTTAATTCAACAAACCTCTTGCTTTACTGCCTCTACCTCAACCACAAGTCATTCATCTTGCTCCACCTAAGAAACCTTAGATCCTTGCTCAATGAAATCTGAACCTTAACAACAAGTAGGCATAATAGGTCTATAGTGTAGAGGCACCTTACCCTGCATATGCTATGAGGATTCAAGAAATCAACCTGAGGTCTAGAAGAGTGATCCCAGATAACCAACCTCCATCTCCACTTAAGGAGCTTGAAGAGGAAAAGGAAGAGAGTGTCCCTAAAGTAAACCCACCTCCTTTTCCTGAAAGGTTGATCCATCCTAACCAGCACACCCCAGAAGAGTTTGAACTTATTGGATAATTGAAAGACTTGTGTGTTAAAATCCCACTCCTCCAAGCTATCAAGGATGTTCCCATCTACAATAAGATTATAAAAGAAAAATTGTTCAAACATCTTTGGAGGAGAAAGAAAGACACCCCTACCATCAATGTCATTGGTCAATTGTCTAATCTAATGTCAGGGAGAGTGATTTTCCCAAAATATCTATACCTGGAAGCCTTGTGGTAGATGTGCACATTGATGGCATCATTATCCCTCACACATTGATTGATCTTGGGGCTGCCATAAATGTGATGACTAAGGAAACCATGCTGAAACTACACCTCCAAGGATATTTGAGAAAGACAACAACAATGATGCAACTTGCAGATAGGTCCATAGTGGCTATTGAGGGGATTGCTGAGGATGTAATGGTCTCTATTGATTCCTGGGAGTATCCTGTTGACTTCCTAGTTCTCCAACCCAAGACCAAATTCAATGGCTATCCTCTCATCCTTGGAAGGCCATGGCTAGCCACTACTGATGCTTACATAAGTTTCATAGCTTGGAACATGAACATTAAGAATGGGCATTTGTCCAAACAATTTGTATTGTACCCTCCTGCTCAACCATCCCTAGAGCATGAGTTACCCCTATGGTTGGAAGAGGAGAAGGAAGATAAAGTGTATCATACCACATCCCATCAAATATGTACCCTAGATGATATTATAGGAGTGGGGTCAACCTAATGAAGATGACCTCATTGACCAAATTGTCTATAACCAGCCCCCCAAAACCATGCCTCTTGATGAGCTTGTGAATGAATTTGAGGGTAATCCTTGGATTGAGTTATGCCTAGTGAACCCAATTCCTGCACATGTAAAAATGGTATAATTTTGTCCATCTAAAACCTTGAAGCTTGGTCCCTCTCTCATCTAACCAGGAAGAGAAGTTGTGCAACCTGTTGAGAGAACACTTAGATGTCTTTTCTTGGAGCTATAAATAAATGAAGGGGGTGCATCCTTTAGTATGAATTTATCACATCTACATTAAGGAAGGATGCAAACCTATGCACCAACCGTAGAGGAGATTGAGCCCAACCCTTAATGACATAGTAAAGGATGAGTTGCACATGTTGTTGGATGTAGGGTTCATTTAACCCATCTTAGATAGTGAGTGGGTGTTCCCTCTAGTTTTGGTCCCAAAGAAGAATGGCAGGTGGAGGATCTGTGTGGATTACAGAGAGCTAAACAAAGCCACCAAAAAATACAATTTTCTTTTACCTTTCGTTGATCAATTCTTGGATGGTCTTGTAGGGAAGAAGTTCTTCTCTTTCTTAGATGGATTCATTTGTTACAATATAATACTATAGTCACTTATCCTTGGGGAACCTTTTCCTATAGGATACTTTCATATTATGTAATGCCCTTGCCACATTTCAAAGTGAAGTTTTGAGCATCTTTGTCGAGCTAGTCCATGACTCTATAGAGATCTACATGGATGATTTCACTCCTTATGGGTGTGACTTCCTGGAGGCCCTCTCTAACTCAGGGAAAGTCCTAAATAAATGAATTGAAATGAACCTCTCGCTTAGTCCTAAGAAGTGTGAATTATTGATTAATGCAAGGATTGTCCTTGGCCATGCAATATCTGAGGAGGGAATACAAGTGGACCCAAACAAAATTTCCATCATAAAAAGGGTCCCTAGTCCTCAAAATCAGAGGGATGTTAGGAACTCCTTGGGCTTGGTTGGATATTATAGGAGGTTTATAAAATACTTTAGCAAAGTAGCCTCACCATTGTTTGGATTGTTGGCCAAGGAATCTGACTTTTTCTAGTTGGATAGTTTTCAAGAGGCCATAGAGATCTTGAAAGACAAATTAACTACTACACCCGTACTTAAGGGCCCAAATTGAGCTCTTCCTTTCCACATCCATGTTAATGTATTTGAAAAAGTTTTAGGAGAAGCTCTAGGCCAGATAGATGACAAGTTACCTTATTCCATTTACTTCATTAGTAAAAGTATGTGTAAGGATGAATTGAATAATTGTAACTAATAAGGAAATCCTAATTGTTGTCCAATATTTGGACAAGTTCAGACACTACATCACTGGATATCAAACCTTTGTGCATACTGACCATGCGGCTATTAAGTACTTAATGAAAAAGCCTGATTTGAATGCTAGAATTATTAGATGGTTGCTTCTATTACAACAATTTGATTTAACTATCATTGATAAGCCATGTAAAGAAAATGTAGTTGCATATTTTTTATCTAGACTTTCTTTGCCTACAGGTGAGGAAGGGATGGTTTATGATCACCTTCCGTACGAGAACTTATTTTCTATTTCAGTTCTCTATCCATGGTTTTCTAACATAGCCAACTACTCAGTTTTTGCAGATTTCCCTCCAAATCTGTCATCCAAGGAGAAGAGAAGAATTGTAAGGAAGAATGCCTCTTTCACTTGGATTAGGGGCAATCTCTTCAAGTTAGGACCAGATCAAATATTGAGGAGATGTTTCAGGGAAGAGGAAGTCTTTGACATCCTCTCAGTTTGTCATGATGGGCATTGTGGAGGTCACTTTTCTACTAAGAGGACAACTTTCAAGGTTCTACAAGCTGGATACTACTGACCCACTCTCCACCAATATGCGAGAAGATACACCAGTCGATTTGATCAGTGCCAGAGGATGGGAAAACCTACTCCCAAGGATGAAATGACCTTTCAGGTGGCTTTAGAGCCATTTGAAAAGTGGGATATGGATTTCATTGGGCCAATTGATCCACCATCAGGGCAAAAAAATTACATTGTTATATGCACTGATTATTTGACAAAGTTAGTTGGGACAAAGGTTGTCAAGGTAGCAATAGAGGAGAAAGTGGCTAAGTTCTTAAGGGGAAATGTGTTCTACAAAATTGGGTACCCTAGAGAGCTATTTTCCAATCAGGCAACTCAATTCACATCACATCTGATCAATAATTTGTTAAGGCGAGATCATATCAAGCACAAAAATTCTATTTCCTATCATCCTTAGGCCACTGGACAAGAAGAGGTCACCAATAGGGCACTAGAAGGCATCCTCACCAAAGGTTGTGAGTAGCAGAAGAAAGGATTGGGAAGAAATACATTAGGGGAATTTTGAGGTCTAAAATGGGCCTCCTAAGGAAATTATAAAATAATAATGGAAATAATAAAACAAGATTAGATTACATCATCAAATTTTAGATGGAAAAAGGAAAAAACTCTTTTTTCAGCTCGTATTTTCAACTTATCTCCCTATGGGTTCACTCAAATCTCAAGCAGAAACACTCGTTGGATGAAAAATTTGATTCCTCATCCAAGGAGTACCCATTTTACATACTTTCAATGGACCTTTCTACATGAAAAATGAGAAATACATGAAAACGTGATTGCAATAATGTTTTTTCATGTATTTCTCATTTTTCATGTAGTAGGATCCATTGAAAGTATGCAACATGGGTACTCATTAGATGAGGAATACATGAAATTTTGCATCCAACGAGTACTCCCACTCGAAATGTCTGTAAAACCTTTGGGAGATAAGTTGAAAATACGAGTTGAAAAAGTAGTTTTATTATTTTATTATTTTTTAATCTTTGTACTTTTTTACTCCAAAAATGGTGAATCATCCCCCATGGTTGACATCATCATCTTGAATCCTATTGATTGTTATAAAGTTTATTTTGGTTGTACATTTTTCTTACGAGGTCCATTTTAAAACTCAAACTTTCCTAATGTTAGTGGTGGCCACTTAGGCCTATAATACAACTTTGAAGACACTACTAGTTTTACCCCTTATGACTTGGTCTGTGGAAAGAAGGCTCTACTCTCCATTGAGTTTAGATACAATACTTTGAGAATGGTAGTGCAATTGGATTTAGATGTTACAAAGGCACAAGAGGAGAGGCTGCTCCAATTAAATGGCTTGGATGAATTCAAAATGTAGGCCCTCCAACACACTAAAGTCATCCAATTGCATAGGAAGGTCGGGCATGATAGGAACATCAAGGACAAGGTTTTTCAAGGAGGGGATTGGGATCTGCTATATGAATCTAGGTTCAAGGACTTGAAAGGAAAATTGATGACAAGGTGGTTAGGCCCATACCTGATAGAGAAATGCCATGATAATAGAGTTGTTCAAATCAAAGCCATTGATGAGGAAGGGATCCCCTTGCTTGTCAATTGCTTTAGATTGAAGGTTTACAAAAAACCTTTATCTATGGAAGAGTTCATCAACAAAGAGGTGAATGTGGTTCGAAGAGTTCTAGCTTCCAAGTCACAACATTCCTAGATTTTTTTTTTGTGAAAAAAAAAATGAAAAAAAAGGGAAAAAACAATAAGAGGCCTAGATGAAAACCTCCATGAGGCATTTGAGGCCAAATCTTGTGTGAAAACCTCCTTGAGGTAGCCTAGGAGCGAAAAAGATAAAAATAAAAGATCCTTGGGTGAAAACCTCCCTTGAGGCACGTAAGGCAGACAAGCAGGTTAAAAACCTCTCTTGAGGCAACCTGTGTCCCTAAAAATAAAATAAATAAATAAAATAAGAAAAAATAAGGGGAAAAAAGAAGAAGAATGGCATGACAGGAATATACAAGCTGTCCATTAATCATTTCTATCATTTTGCATGTTTTGAGGACAATGATGAATTACAGAGCTCCGGGGATAACATGCTCTAGTTCCATTCAATTTTTCCCTCCATCCACTCCATACCATCCATGAAAATCATGTCCTAACCACTATCACCCATTCTCAATGCTCAAAAACCCATTTTCAGGCCCTCTCTGGATTGCTACACGATGTCTTTTAACTATTACAGGAAGATCTTGTAGCACTACAGGATGTCCTGAAATTCTACAATAAAATGATCTGATTGGGAAAATCATCATGCGTGACCTATCCAAGGATAATTAGAGTCCTCACACCTTGATCTAACCACTCACTTATCCTCCATGCATCCCTAATTCACAAAAGTCATCATCTCTCAAAATCAACCCTAAGCTTTGTCTCATTCAAAAAATAAAATAAAATAAAAATATAGACGATATTTCCTCCAGTTCCACAGCCCTTCACTACTCCACCAAGGACCTAACATCATCCTACAACCCCTTACACTCCTTCTCATTAATCCTCTGAAGTCAAAACACTTGAAAAATAAGAAAAAAATGTTGTTATAGGATCTCTTGTAGTAGCATGTGCCACTATTGCAATTAGCATGAAACTTAGATTTTTTTTCCAATCAAGTTGAGGTGATGGTACCATCATCCTGGAGCACCTTTCCTTCCAGGTAGGACTCCAAAACAAAATAAAAAACACCTGAGATATCAGCAAATCACCTGCACACATGAAAAACACTAACAATCAAATACACAGGAGCAAAGAAAGTATACACAGGGAAATAAGACAACAAGATAAATCCCTGAGCAACAACACAAAGGTCCAACACTCTAGCATGTATCGATTGAGCACAAGGTAGGAATAGGTATGGTAACCTCTAACCTCCTCCCTAAGTGTAAAATAATGAAAAATGTATGAATGTCAAGGTAAGGTCTTTTTATAAGCTCGAGTTGGCCAGTTGACTTGGCCACCCTTACTTGGTGAACAAAAAGTGATCTATCAATCATCATGCAACATAGGAGTGTCACATCAATCAAAATCAGTTAAGAGGGAGTGAGTTTTGATTACGATGGATGAGATAATGATCACTCTAGGTGTGCCAATAGTCCAAAGGAGGGAAACGTGTACTACTACCAGTTATCACAATGCTCCAAGACCTAACCAAAAATAGCATATAATGTACCAATACTCAAAATTTCTTTCATCTTAGCTCATTTTGAAATCTGTTAAGGTAGGAACGAGCTTGGGAAACTATCAAGAGAGTCGAACCCTCCTCTTTCATTCCTACAAGAGGCAACTAAAAGAAGTCCAAGAAGCTACATGAATCTACAGGAAGCTACAAGAAGCACATAAATTGCTACAGGAAGCCTCCGAGGGTGAAATAACGGTGCCTAGGGTTGATTTGGTCTTCAATTATCATTATACTAGGCATTATGGTGAAAATTAAGTGGCCCCTCTCATTCTTTTGTCCATGATTTACATGGTGGTGCACCTTGAACTATCTTAGTAATTACAATCATCTTGTGGATTATAAGAGTTTTTTTTGCTATAAAATACAAGGGATATACATAATTGTCATCTACTAGAGGTTCCACCCCTATGTTCCCTTTAAATTCATATTAGAGCTATCACAGGAAGAAACCCTCCTAGACCTAGCTGAAATCAGAGAAGAAGGTGGGAGGGGGATTCAATAGGAGAGAGCCTACATATACCAAGAGAATTCACCTTCATCCCCCTATAGTAGACATTATCAGGAGGCATCAGGGGTTAGGCTTCTTTGAGCTACTAAAAGGATATGATGATGATATCACTTATGAGTTTGCCATGGCTCTAAACCCTCATGCAAGAGCTAGTGCTACCATTGTGTTAATGGGATTATCCATTACCATCAATCCTAAGCTGATTAGGAGGGTGAAAACACTTCCCCCAAGGGTCTAGTGGAGAAAAGAAGACAAGACCAGCAATGCCCCTGCTAATAATAATTTCTTCACTGATGACAAGAAACCAATTAAAGATAAAAATAGAGTTAGAAAGGATAACCTCCCATATCCCTGGGATGAGGTGGCCTACCATATCCTTAAGTTTATCTCTTGTGAAGGAAGACTGAGTGTAGTCTATCGCTACCAGTTCACACTGCTCCATGAATTGAGATTTCGAGCAAGATTTCCCATAGCCCAAAGACTTAGTGTGCTTTATTTTCTCTGATGGCCCATCATAGACATGAGCCAAAAGGTGAAACAGGGAAAGCAACAACACTTAGGATGCCATTGCCTCATCAAAATAATAGTGGAAGATTCTTTGAATAAATTAAGAGTTCATGTCCTCTAGTCCACATTTAGGGATATGGATAGAGAATCCTTCCTTGAAACTCAATTCCTTACACTTGGTGAAACCCCAACCTCTAGTGCTAAAGGATAAGAAGTAGAAGAGGTAGAAAAGGAAGGAGAGGAAGAGGAAGAAGAAGAAGAAGCAGAGGTAGAAGAGGAAGGAGAGGAAGAGGCAGAAGAAGAGGGAGAGGCAAAGGCAGAGAAAATAGAGGAAGAACCACAAAAAAATGAAGAGGTGGAGGAAGAAAAAAGGATGAAGAAGAGGAAGAGTAGTAGGAAGAACCAAGCCCTAAGAAAACCACTACACGTATTGAACAGGAGGTATCCCAAGAGCAGAAAAGTTTGTCTCCTGCAAACCCTAAAAAGGAGGCAGTTTTTGTCCTATCTCCCTTGAGCACACCAATCAAACCTAAGAAGAAAAGGCAGAGGCAAACTCCTCTCTACTTTGAAACAAGGAAAGGAACTAGTATTAAATAGGGGAAGCCTCAAACTCCCACAAGGACCCCAATTATAATTAAAGAATTGCCAAGTAAAAGAGAGGAGCTAGAACCCATTGAAAGGAAGGTTGAGAAAGTCACATATCCTGGAGCCATCTCAAAAACTCCCATAACATATGTAAGAAATATTGTTACCAAATCAACCTCCTCTAAGCAGCCCAAGGCACCTATCACACTCCAACAAAAAGAAAAATTCCTACTACAGGAAACATAGAGCCTACTACAGGAAACACAAACAGTGCTACAAGAAGAGTAGAAAATGGTATAAGAAGAGTAGAAGGGGAAGAAAGAAGGCACAAAGGAAACACAATAGTTATAGGAGGGGGCATCTTCTCCAAGAACATTTGAGAGAGATTTTCCATAACTACAGGAGCCTAGTCCATAACCCAATTTGAGCTCCTATTACAAGTACATTGAAGGAGGTAGGGTGATCCCACAGAAATTTGTAGTCCCTCTCTTCTTTGAACTTGAAGTAGAAAGAGGAAGGACACATAGATGGATGCAAATTTCCAAATCTAAGAAAGTGGAAGATGTGGGCCTTATGAAATAAAATCTGCTAGAAATGGGAAAGGAGTTGACTGAGTTAAGGGATAGAGAGTACACAATGAGAACATGGTTGCAAGTAGAAAACACATGGTTGAGGAAGAAATTGCAAGAGAAGGAGACCCAATTGGACACAATGGAAAGCCTCTCCATGGAGGCACTTTAATGTAGACTACCATCCAAATCCTATGCCCTTTTCCTCAAAGACTGATGGCTACAGTTCCAGACTAAGACATTAGCACAACATGGGTCCATGCCATTCCAGGACCATAGGCAGTTCATTGAGTTGTGTGACAAGAGTAGAATTGAAGACAAAGCCAAATTAGTTGAATTCTACTTGCACAACCTCACCTTCACTAACATGAATGTTTGGGATCCCAATAAAAAGTTGGGAGACTTGCAGCTGATGGCCCTTGCATCTTGGATGAGTCATGAGGAGGCCAGGGTTGAGGAGGAGAAGAGAGTATTGGTAAAAGAAGAAAAAGAACCCCTCTACATCAGGGCAGAGTAGATAAGTTCCATGGTTGTAATCAGTAATCACAACATAATTTCCAATGATGTTAATATTGCACCTAAATGCCTTGCCACCCAAGAATAGGCCATCTCCCACTTTGAGGACACTCTCAAGCTATTGGGGACAAAGAGCCAACAAGCATGTCAGAGAAGATGGAATACCATGTCACACAATCCTAGTTTAGTGAGTATCACTCTTCTGAGACATTGAGGAATGCATTCAATAGAATAACTCTGAAAAAAAAAAGGCCATGCAAATATTCAAGATCAATTGGATTGGACTTAAGCTCAGTCCACCTTTGTTGTTGGGTTTAGATGAAGGAAGGAAGGAAGAAGTGAGAAGACATAGAGAAAAATGCAGGCTTCTATCCTTAGGAATACACATCATATACAGAAGCATGTGATGTCAAAGAGGCCACCACGTACATGAAGGACATGGACATAGATGACTAGGTTGCTCAGATGATGAGAAAAAATTTCACTAGGGGTGTGATGATGAGGCTCATTAATAGGTATATTATATGGGTCACAATTCCATCCTCTAGCTTATTAAATTATCTTTTTCTCACATTTATCTACAAATTTTGTTATATTATGCTTAGTGTCAGGAGTAAAGATGCGTTATTATGTCATGTGGCCTAATGTGTGTTAAATGTAGGAATTGGAGCAATTTTGAGTTGATTTGAGTTAAGGAACTCAGAGTAGACAAGAAAGAGAAATTCTAGGAGGTGGTCCACCTCCTTAATTCCTCAAATTAGTTGAATATCCCCCACTCTATCTCATCAACTCAGTGTCATTGGTAGCCAAGCATGCCGAGTTCATTGGAAGTCAAGTGAGTGCAAGTCAAGGAAGAGTTAGATTCACCTGCTCTCGAGTTAGGGAGTCAAATATCTTTATTTTCTAGGATTTGTTGGTAGCTCCACTTTTGTATAAAAAAACAAGCTAAGGGACTCATAGGATTCAAAGTTTTATTGCAACCAAGAGGCCATTAAGCTGAAGCACATTTGACTATTATTTTGATGATAGATTTGACACTTTTTGAATGATAATGAAAAGTTATGTTTTGATCCAACATTGAGTTTACTCAAAGGGCTGGAGCTCTTAGGTTAGGGACCAACCCTAGTAGTAGAAGTTCCTCTCTTGTATCTATATCCTTAGTCTTTAATAATGATTAATTGTTGAAGTTTATCCATGTTTCTTTTAGCTTAGGAGATTGATTAAGTTATTTTTTATTAATGTTTCCACTAGCTTAGAGCTTAAATTAGTTGTTGCAGTTTAGTAGAGTAAAATACATAAAAAAAAATCTTGTGACAGTGACCCCTATCTCATCTCCCTCATGGGGTCATGATTAGATGACCCCACTCTCATAACCCAAAAACAGAGTTTGATTTCTTGTTCATTGCATAGATCAAATTTTAGCATTAGTTAAATAGCTTTTTATGATTTATTATAAATGTTTACATATGTTATTTTTCTTCTCATGATTATTTTAGCATAGAAGGTATTTTATCTCATAGATCAAGTTCTTAGCAGTACTTAGATGAGATTTTCCAAATTCAATTCATTTTTTCCACATTGAAATGTAATAATTTGCGAATGAAAAGAGGAACATTTGCAAGTGTTATTGTAGGGTTGTTGATCTGTAGGAAAGGACCCATTTCACCAACTCCATTCAAGTCTTCTCCACCTTCTTTTGATGCATTCCAACCAATGTTCTAAAAATCTCTTTTTCGATCACCGTGAACAAGCAATCTTAGCCAAAATCTAGCCTTCTTGAAGTATTGGGCTTGGCTAAGGGTGATGATCACCTTCCCCACACTTTCCACAACTTTCATACACGCTTCCAACACTTCATCGCACCATTCTTAGCCTCCAAGCACTCTCATCCAACTTCATGTAGCATTTCAGGACATCCTGTAGCAAACTTCCTATAGCTCACCTGTAGCAGCTTGTTTTGACCCTGTTTTGACCTACAATGATAGCCTAGCCTAGTTAAGAAGTATTTTAAACCCTCAGCCTAGACTCCATGACTCGAAGTGCCACCTAGACCAGCCCTTTCACTCCTTTTTCCTTCATGCAATATTAGATAGCATTAGTTCTTTCATTTTTGAATTTAGCAATTAGAACTTTATTTACTCTGCAAGTGTGAATTAGATAGTCAATGCATGTATTCTTGAATTATGAAATGGTAGAATAATCTTATGTTTTCAAGCAACCCTCATAGCTAGATGATTGAGTGTAAGTTAGCCTTTACAAGTTGGCATCTTTCATTTCCTGAGTTAAAAATAATTTACTTTCTCTACACTAGGACTAGCCTTTACATTCCATTTTCAGTAGTTAGACTTCTTTTAGTTCAGTAGAGGAATGGTATGGAGCCCTAATCATCAAGTGACCCAGTTGAGGGTGGTATGAGTAGGATGATGCATCTACTATGTATATAGCATTGTCACCTCTAATTTTGTAAGAAACCCCAGGTTGATAAAGTAAAGTTGGTAGCTTTGGGAGTTGCAATGTTCTTGTTGCAATACTGAGGCTCATCAGGAGCACCTCCTCCACTTGGGTCACAAGGGGCCTTCAACCCCTCCCAAGCTTTATTCACATCTCCTTTCTTGGCAACTCTAGCTTTTCCTAATCTTTCTAAGTTGATGAATGACCCCATACGACATAATCTTGCATGGACATATGTTCCACATAATATTCGAGTAGATATTCCAAAATTTGATGGTAAGCCTTGAGAAGACCCTGCATCTCATATTACTACTTATCATTTATGGTGTTAATCCAACTCTTTCATGTATGATGGTATTAGACTATGCCTTTTTCAACAGAATCCAACCAATAGGACTTCCAAGTGGTGTATTGATATTGAATCCACTGCTTATGATACTTTCCTATCTTTGGTATAGACATTTGTTAACCATTATCAATTTCATGTTAGATAAGAGGCTAGTATGGATATCCTCACTACCTTCCATTAGGATGACTCCACAATTTATAATCATATTCATTAGCGGAGAAGACAATTAACTTTTCTCCAAACCAAGCTTCTTGATGAAGTTCTTCGTGAGTGGTTTATTAAATATTTACCTCCTAACATCATCAATGATGTGGAAAAGGGTGGAGCCTAAACTAAATATCAAGTGATATTGGATGCCACCAACTTGACTTGATCTATTCTCAGTCAGGCACCTTGTACAATTCATTAAAAATTTTCCCTAGCCATCGAGTAGTCCGTCAACTCAGAAACCCGAAACCCATGTAGATGGAGTCATGGGTCATGTATCATCTGGAAACACAGGACAAATAGCCTCTCAAATGAGAAAATTGAACCTCTTCTACTAACCCGGTTTGTTATTCTTCTACCCAAAGTCCTCGTATCCCTGTTCCCACCTTTGAGGTTAATTTTTTTCAATCAACATCGAATAAAAACCCTCAGGAACTAAGAGGTAAAAAGAAAAAAATAAGTCCAAAAATTCAAATGCAAAACAACGATCATCACAAACCTAAGACAACACTCAGAGTGGTAACCAAGAGAAGAAGAAGCAGAATCTCTTTCCCTACAATATTTGTGGGGATGATCATCTTAGTCATGAGTGCCCCAGAATGGATGAGATTCATCATTATTTCTCGCAACAATCTTCTCATCAACCAATTTCCTTGACGAATACATTTACAAGCCAACAAGAAAACATGGTTACAAATCCTTCACCACCTCAGCCAGGGGGAAATGGAGGAAACTCTTCAATGCAAGATATATTTATGGTAAAGTCAAGCATCCATTTACAAACCAAAACTTCATTTGTAGATTTGATCAAAGAAATTACAAATATATTCTAACCCAGGGTCAATGGATTGGGATTTTATGCATTCTATGACATGTATATAATGTATTGTAACATTGTAAAAGAAAAAAAAATCAATATGGTTTTACCAGTTCTGGGTTCAAAGAAAAAAAACCTCTGTGTATATTTTCTATGATCACCATTGTATATTTTCTACTATTTTTTTAAGAATTTGTTTGTATTTATTATCTATACAAGGTTAAAACCTACATTTGGTATCAGAGTAGTTTTTGCTTCAAGGGGATGCCCTTATGACTAAGGGTTTTTTCTTGGGCCTGTGGTAGACCCAGTTATATCAGGATATCTACATAATCGATTCTTGTGGTGAAATAAAGTGTCAAACAATGCAAAGATAAATATTGAGAAATTTAATGGACAAAGTTTTGAGCTATGGAAGCTCAATATGAAGGATCTATTGGTGGATAAAGATCAGTGTAAATTAATTTTTCAATTTCACATAATAACTAAATGATATTTTATTAATCATTAATTAAATAAAGTGTAATTTAATTATTTTAGATATTAAAATTACTTTTATAATAAATATTATTAATTAACAAATTCAAATTTAATAAATATTGTTAACTAGGGTTAAAAGTTTATTAGCCTAATTTTATTAGAGGAATTTAATTCCCTTCATCAGCTTATTTCCAACCCCAACATTCTTATTCTTAAATATAGTAAAGGAAATGGGTCTATTCTTATGAATTCCTCATATTACCATTATAAAATTCTTAATCTTCTATCCCCGTCTTCATACAAACCTTTAACTAAAAACCCCCTCCAATCTGTTACCAATAATGCCATCAAAGCCATTAAGTTCTTTAACTGAAAATCCCCTCCAATCTGTTACCAACAAGGTCATCAAAGCCATTAAGTCTTCTTCTCTCTACCCTTCCATCCAAAAGTTCCTTATTCCCCTTAACCCCATTACCCCCAAGATTTATGGTCAACCTAAAATTCATAAAAAGGATATTCCCCTTAGACCTATAGTTAGAACCATTGGTAGTCCCACCCCATTCGCTCTCCGGATTCCTTACCAAGAAGCTTCATCCCTTTTATATCTACTCTTCCTCCTTTATTAAAGACTCCTATGATTTCATCCAACAAATCAAACACCTTAAACTTAATGAAAACAACATCATGGTTAGCTTTGATTTTGTGTCCTTATTTACCAAAATTATTGTCCCTAAAGCCATTGAACTCATTTATTTTATATCATGAATCCCTTTACCTTATCAAAATTCCTTACCACTACCTTTTTCACCTTTGAAGGAGTATGCTACAAGAAATCCAAGGGCACAACTATGGGTTCATCCCTTCCCCTGTTGTGACTAACATTTTTATGGAGAAATTTGAAATGATAGCTATTGATACCTACCACTTAAAACCTAAATTCTGGAAGCGGTTTGTAGATGGCACCTTTATTATTTGGCCCCATGGTTTACCAGCTCTCCAAGCCTTCCTTTCCCATCTCAATAATATTTCCCCTCATATCCAATTCACGATGGAACTTTAAGAAAACAAATCCCTCCCCTTTCTCGATGTCCTTGTCTCTCACCTCCTTGATGGATAACTTACTCATCAAGTCTATTGGAAGAAGACTCACACTAATAGATATCTTCATACTAACTCCCACCACCATCCTGCTCATAAGTATGTCGTGCTTAAGACCCTTGTCACCATATCCATTCATATCTCCTATTCTCACACCTTTCCCAATGAAAAGACTCATCTCACCAAAGCCCTCAAATATAATGGTTATTCCTCTTCCCAAATAAACAAGGCCTTTCATTTTTTTCTCTACCCCTATCATAAAAAAATTTCCAATAACCTTCCCTTAGACAAAGTAACCCTACCTTACATTCAAGGGGTTACTAATCATCTATCCAAAATCCTATCCAAAAAGAACATCAAGACTTTTTTGAAACCCCAAAAACCCTTAACTAGCTCTTCAGGTTAGCCAAGGACAAGAATGACCCTATGCTAGGTCCCATAGTATATGAAATCCCTTGCTCTTGTGGAAATTCTTACATAGGGAAAGTTGGTAGATCCTTCAAAGCCTAGCTAAAAGAACATATGGTTGACACCTACCATAACTGCATTGCTAAATCTGTCATCGTTGAACAATCCCATAATAATAAGCACCTTATTTGTTGTGATAAAGAAAAAATCCTAGTCACTACTCCTTCCACTCCAAACGTGTCCTTAGTGAAGCCCTAGAGATTGAGAAACATCCTAACAAATTTAAACGGGAAGATGGATACCAATTAAGCCATTCTTTGAAACCCATTATCCATTTCTTGTCCTCTAAATTGTCCCCTTTGATATTAATTCTAACCCACATTAATCCCTGAACCCCTTTTTTCCTGCTCCTCTTCTTCCTCTATCTCTTTATCTTCTTTCCCTTTCCTTATTTCTTCTTATCCGTCCAATTCATTTAATTTCTTTTGAGCCCTCCCTTTCATTTAATTTTTCTTCTTGTTTCTTTATCATCTAATTAAATTTCTTTTAGTCCTTTCTAATTGTAGGAATCAATTCTTGGTGAATCTCAGTTCTTTTTAATCTAAATCCTTGGTTAATTTTAGTTTTTTTTTTCAAAAAAAAAATATTGAGCAATTCATAATCATTAATTAAAACTTTAAAACTTAATTTAATTCATTAAATCTTAACTTAATTTGCTAATACCTCATCAAATTTTAAATTATATTATAAATTCCACATTAATTCTTTCTTGGTCAATTATAAACTATCTATTATTTGTACTCATCTTAATAGTCTAATCCTATCCTATTAATTTTATTCAATCTCATTGATTCTAAGTTAATTTTTTTGTTTTACCTATTTTAATCTAAACTAATTTAATTTAATTTAATAGTTGGAATTTGATCATTACTTATCACTAATTCAAGTTTTGACAACTCTCTCTCTCTCAATTCTTAACAAACCCTCCCTCTCTCTCTCTCTCTCTCTCTCTCTCTCTCTCTCTCTCTCAATTCTTAACAAACCCTCCCTCTCTCCCTCTCTCTCTCTCTATCAATTCTTAACAAACTCACTCTCTCACTCTCTCTCTCTCTCTCTACCACATCAATCAACAGAATGCACTGTTTACGAGAAGCTTACAACTACATCGAATCAAATAACTTTACTCATCAACAAATACAATGGGATAAACTCATTAATAATTAAGTTAAATTTGATTCACACAATAAATTTTATTTAAAAATAGATAGACACTTAATTTTTTTATTTTAACAAATAAATTAAATTATATATATATGATTTTACTTAATATCAATAAGAATCAGTGAAAATTTATAATAATAAATTAAATGGTTATTAATTCAAACAACAAAAACAAAGTAAAGAAAGAAACTCCACTTTTAATATTTATATTTTTTTAAGGAATATATTCAACATATCTTTTACATATATATTTGGAAAGAATGACTACCCTTTAAAATATATCTATTTATACTTTACATAGAAAATCTAAAACTCTGTAGACAACTTTCTCAACAAAAACATTATCACTACAATAAGATAGTATTATTATGATCTTGTATGATTGGATTCTCCACCACCATAATGCTGAATTAAAATTAACAAAATATCTCAATTTACCAATTAGTAAAACTGAAATTGAGTAAATTGTAAACATTAACACTAACTTGAATTCAATATTTTTACCTTAATTTAACTATGGGCATTAAATAATTGTCCATTGATCACTAGATAATTGCTACTTTAATAACAAGCATTTGATTTTATTCACCTAACGTACAAACCAATCCTAAATTGCACCTTGCTCACAAGCTCACAACAGATCAAGATGTTGATTGCAAAGGTGAGGTTTCAAATAAGTTATCAAACTGAGTTTGTGGTTAAAAACAAGGATAGGGCCCAACATTTGCATAGTTACAAGGTGGATGAGCCAAGGTATAATGTACATAATATGGTATGGTTAAGGACCAAATACTAAGCACATGTATTGAGAAATTTAAGTGTGTGATTATGGGAAATGGAAAATCGTTTTTCTTGGATACAAAATGAGGTAGGAGCATGTCGCGTAATTCCCAACATACCAAAATAGAGAAGGTTGAGAGCCAAGGATAATTCCTAAATTGCACCTTGCTCACAAGCTCACAACAAATCGAGATGTTGATTGCAAAGGTGAGGTTTCAAATCAGTTATTAAATTGAGTTTGTGGTTAAAAAGAAGGATAGGGCCCAACATTTCCATTATTAGAAGGTGGACGAGGCAAGGTATAATGTACATGATATGGTATGATTAAGGAACAAAGACTAAGCACATGTACTAAGAAATTTAAGTGTATGATTATGGGACATGGTAAATCTTTTTTCCTGGCTACAAAATGAGGTAGGAGCATGTCACGTAATTCCCAACGTACCAAAATAGAGAAAGTTGAGAGCAAAGGGATATTTTTTTTATAGGTTGTGGGTTATGGAACTATTGTGAACAAAATTACTTAAACCATTTTTCAATTTCATTTTTTTCTCTTATAACACTCTTGGTTGGGTCGAACTCTTGCCCAATGGACTTTACCACAGGGAGTCTGATCTTGATGGATCCAAAGAGAATTGAACCCACAACTCATGACAGAGGGCCAATAAATTGGCATGGGCTTCAACCAACTGGACTACCCATTAAGACTAAATTTTCAACTTTATCTCTTATAACAAATATTTGATGAAATTTTTAAACTATTCTATGAAAACCCCAAACTAAGGAAAAATTCAAAATCAAATATTGTAATTTCCAACCCCAATAACCTTTCCTTGGAAGAAAAAATTCTAGTCCCAACCCAGAATTTAGGATTGATCAAATTTTTTTTGCACAACATAATTTATTTTAAACTTGGCTTTGATTACGCTTGTTATAAAAAAACCGGATTGAAGGATATATCTATTAAGCTATAAGCAACCAGAACCAGCTATCCTAGCTGATTTGAGTGGTTATATGGGTTTTCTAGGAGAATCCACCCCTTAAACAACAAATGATCAATTTTAGCCCAAGTTGGGAACTAGTTTGAACTGCTCTGCAACCAGTTAGAATCGGCTAGAACTAGCAAATTGATTCCAGAACTGGCTATGTTGACCATTTTTTTTCCATTGCACACTATCATTTCATATATATTTATACCAATGCACTCTATTAAAAAGACAAAATTTCACATGACTATTTAATATGATCTAATTTTAGACTATACCGTGATGAATTTTTGGCCTTTGTAGATCATTTAGAGCATCAATACAGTTGAATATTAATTTAGATATGTATTATGTATTGTAGTTGTGTTATTTTTTTACATTCGCCTTTACAATTTTATGTACAACTCGATGAAATTTTGTTTTTAATGGTTTGGATTTGCATATTTTTGGTTGACCACTTTTGAATCTAATTTTTTGTGTTAACTAATTTGATTATTAGTTTAATTTCGATAACATTTCCTATTTCGCTATGGTATTATGCTAATCAATTATAAAAGTGTATTATTCATTAAATATAAACAATGCATATTTATGTTTATTTTTTGGGGTTGACCTATTTTATCATTTGTCTAGTGCTGATAACATTACTTGGTTCATTATTGTAGTATGTTAGCTACTCCAAGAGCATAAAGTAAGATAAGATAATATAATATTATAAATGACCAAAATAAGTAGGTCAATAGTATTAAAAGGTACATTTAGTTTTGATAGGTAATGGGAATGTAAAAGAAGCTCTTATTGCTACTCTATCAAAATAAAAACAGCATCCACAGCATGATGCTAAAATTGGTATAAATTAAGTGCAAAGATAAACAAAACTACGATAAGTGAAAAGGATGTAAATGCATGATGGAGCTAGAGGCAAAGGTTGGATGAGGAGAGAGGGAGATGCGGAAACACCTCAATCGAGTCATAAATCTCCATTATGGATGAAAGGCACTATCTGTGAACACTTTTAGGAGATTACCCTAGATAGAAAAGGCCATGGATGTGTAATCTTAGGAGAATCCCTAGATCAAGGAGGTCCATCACTTTAACATTCAAGGACAAGAATGAGAGTCTGTAATTGGAATAGCCACTTAAGTGAATATGGAGAGAGGCGCAATGTGCTCAAAAGGCTCAAGTATAGGACCTCATATTGTTGATATGTCTTCTAATGCAATACTTTTTGCCATAGGGTCTAATGGAAGAACTTCTCAAAAGTCTCAATGAAGTTGATTAAACAACTCAAGGGAAGGGGTTAATAGGTAACCCAATGTCCCATTGATTTGATATATTGGGCAACATGGGCCTCCACCTATTTTTTCTTGTCATATTTGAGATAAACAATAGGGACGAAATAGGTTATCCATCTCACAGGATTTTCCCAGGTGGGTCCCTACATGGAGTGCAAACTATCTTTGAAAATATCCCTCATTGAAAGAGCTATGCATATCTTGTTTGCTTAAAAAAGGAAGATGGAGAGGGTGCCACCCAAGTCCTGCAAATATAGTAAAACCTCCCTTTGGTCTCATATTAGATAGGAAATCCATACATGAGATGCTTCCTCAAATTGAGTTTAATACAATTAGAATCACTAAAAAATCATATGAGTAAATTCGATGTGGTGATGAGTCTCAATCCAAATATGTTGAGAGCCAACCCAAATGAGACTCCACGTAGAATTGTCTAAGGGGGATTTTGACATCATGAATCTATTGTTTTCATAAATATACAAGTTTGGCAATAAGATAAGTTATAAAATGCATGAAGTGCTCGAAGTAAAATCCATCTTAGAGCGAAGGCCCTCAAGGGATGCAATACAAGTGGCTTAGATGCACTATGTATAGAAATCCTTTCTAATCACCTAGTTCAAGTCCTACATATAATGTAGGAGGTAACATGACACATCTAAAGAGTACCTAAAAGGGGGGATTCAATCAAGGGAAATGACCACCCACTAAAAAATACATGAAGTAATAACATATGCTAAACCAAATGAAATGGAGCAAGGAAAAAGAGTAACATACCCAACCCCATAAGTTATCTTACGAAAACAGGGTTATAAATTGTTCACTTTCTTTTACTCACAAAATACCCCACTTCTTAGGTCTCTATTGTCTTCTACTCATAACTATTTTTCCAATGACGTAAATTTCATTCAAATTCAAGTCGTGAACAAAACATTATTCACTTTAAAATATTTTCCCTTCCAAGCACCATGTAAGCAGCTATACCATTACCATATGAAATTTATGTTGCAGTCCTATGTCCCATATGTAATCATTGAATAATTTTATGCCAATAGTACATAGATAACATGTGGTAGTCCTCTACCCATGTGTCACCCTTTTGTGATGCCACGCCCTTACCAAACACATCAGCAACACTTCCCCGTGCATCTAGATCTTGGAATTTCCTTAGGTTTCCATTACAAGATATTTTGGATTTTCAGATTTCCAAGTGCATTTAGGATTTCCAAACATCGAGAGCTATTGAAATATGAGCTTTCATTTATCCAATGTAATTAACAAGTTGACCCTTTGGCACATCTGAATCCAATAGTTTCTACAAGTATCATTCAACTTAATCTATAGATTTTCAAATCTCTACTATCTAAAGATTTGACACTTTACATCACCTCTACATAGTTTCCACCTAGGCTCCATCTCAGTGCCATTGCACCTCTAGAGTAGGTCAATTCATACCACATCATAATAGTTGATGTCTAAGCTTCACCTATCCATATATCCAACTTTTTATTTATCTAGATTCATCTAAATTGATCTGAATTTAGAAAAACAAAACCCAAAATGTACCATCTAGATGTCTAGAATTTTGAATTCCAAATCATCTAATATGATACATGCCATGTTAACCACATCGACTCTTACATACTAAGTTCACCATGTCACCATGCCACATTGGTATGCCATGTCATCCCAAATCAGTTTGTGTGCCATGTTATCATGAAATGTCATCATGCCATGCCAACACTCACCTACTTGCAAGTCCTAGAGTTCTAACATGGACACCACATATCATCATTGTGGTATGCTACGTTGGCATCTATAATCTAGGTTTTTCCAAACATTTATGTCTATAGCTCTTTCGAAACTCCAGATACTCAATAGCCTTAGAGTGAAGATTTCTCCATGAAAATCTCCACCGCTTATGAGTCTACTAAATTCCATTTCAAATTGAACTTTTAAATTCTTGGATATCCAAATCTTGATAGGTTTTCTATCCCTATTCTATCACATAACTTATTGTTCTTGTATTTTCTACAACTATTAACATAATCTAGATCACAATAGACTTTGATCCCACCCTTGACACTCGTCAAATCCAACTAAAGTTTTTCTATATCTATTAATATATTCAAAATATCAACAGACTTCAAATCCAAAATAATTTTACTTAACATATTTTGGACTTTCCATCTCCTCCTTATAAAAAAATACATATCTTAACAAACTTTGGATCCCTAGTCTCATCACCTGAAAAATTATGGACATTTAGTGTATGTTAACTGAGGGTTATATTATTTGAGGTTGTTAATTGGGCCACTAACCACTAAGAATATTGTGGAACAACATCGAAATATAGAGGCTAGTAAATCTAACTGATCTCAACCAATGGTAACAATAAGAAGGCTCCATCAACCAAAATTTTTTATAACCAATCACTAACCACCAAGAGAACCTAAGAATTGACTTTTATGGCTTTAGGTTATTCCAATTAATAAACTTCACCGATAATCCCTATTGCAACTACCTCTCAATAATAACTCCCCATCAGCCCATGTGATCAAGGTTTGGGCAAAAATACCCCAATCCCAAAATTTCCAAAATTTCGCTCTGCAACCCAAAATTTCCAAAGTTTCTCTAGGTTATCTGATCAACTTTAGATAATTGGAAATGGCACCAACAAGATATAAGACTTTCCCAAATCCCTATGAAGTATTAGAAACATTCAACAACCCATGAAGGAAATTCGATCACTAGTCACTTGAGGTTGCTTCTTCAATATAATATAAAAAGGACGTCCCTTAGCTAAATACAAACTTCAATGAATAGAGTGCATCTCTATTCATTTCTCTAATACTATAGCCTCACACTACCACTCCAACTCTTAAAACATAGAGGTCATCATTTAGGCTTATCTCTAAAGGAAGAAAATTCCCCTAAATAAGGAATAAAATTCAAGTCTTCTTTTCATCAAATAGCGAAAATAACACAACTTTTCCATCCCACATATGGCTTGGTAAGGGCCATTCACATAACAAAACACTTTGAACAACCTTGGATCTTAATTCAACTTACACATTCTACTTCACAACATTACACCTCTCACATTCGTCACATGAAAATATTTTTCAAATAATACTTTTGTATACAAATTTCATACATAAAGAAGATAACAACTAGTGAACATGCATATTTACACATTGTTTAGCTCATCATTACAAGATTTCTTAGAAACCAACACAATAAATTTCATGAAAACTCTGAATGATATTATCATTTTATCAAAATATAACTATTTATAGTTATCTAAGTTACTTAATCTCTATTTGAAACAAAATAAGGGATAACCACTCTCCACCCATCCATAGGTGCTATAGGGATTAATGCGCAAGTGGTTGTGGATGAAATACCCTCAAGGATATTCCAGGTATCTAATGTAGACCATTTAATATTAGCTGGAATTTTCACAAAGAAACATACATATATTCATCTTAATGTATGATAGACAAAGAAAAGGAAGAAGGATTACCTCATTCCTTGGTGTAGCCCTATTGGAGAACTCAATGTACCAAAGTGGAAGACCTCTTCGCCAGCTCCTAGATCATAACATGCACATAGACAAGACAAAGCGTAATCCTACAACATCTAAACCTTGATAATCAAAACATTAATATAAATCAAGATATAATATATCATGCATCTAAGCTTCATATTAATTACGAAATTGAATCAACATGTAAAGAAACACAACCTCAACACCATCAAGTAGACAACACAGAAACAGATCTGTATTATTAGATAGAAGAAGAATGATTACAACCATCTGGGCTAGATCAAGCCTTCTCTAGTCCTTTAGCTCCTCTCTCTCTCTCAACTTCTTGGCAACATAAAAATGCTAAATATCTTGCAAATTTTTGACAACCATTTGACCCCTTTCACAATGACTGAGCCTCCAATATATAGATGGTGAGAGGCTCATGTTTTCCAATTCTCTCATGATTTCTGTTGAGGCAAAAGCTAGTATTTTTCCTTGCTTTATTCCTCTTTCCCTTTCCATGAGACTCTGTTAGGAATAACAATCTCCTTAGGGATGTCAGAGGTAGATGTTTCCAACTTTTGAGCTGAAATTTGAGTGAAAAGCAGTGTGTCAGTCAGTAAACTCATGCTTTTACCTCTAAAATCTCACAAATCTTCAATAACGCTTCCCTTTAGGAAAAACAATGAGTCAACCTAGGGACTAATGCCCTTGGATGATATATGGAAAGTGTTATAACTCTTCTAACTTGTATTTGGAGTGCGTTACCCTAGAAAATAGGTATGTGTTTTTGGTCTAGTCCTCAGCCAATGTGTATTTCTCCTCTGAGTTGATGAAGAGGTCATTTTCCTGTATAACAGATGTCCCCTAAAGTGTGAGGTCAGAGATGAAGATGAAGGTCCAAATAATTTATAAATATAGTAGGAAAAGAGAGAGAGGGTCAGAGCTTCAAGACTACAGGAGACCTAAAACAAACCACATATGTCAAAAATATAAGATCATGTCCTGAGTTGGGCATTCCCATGCTCAGTAGCTATGTTAGAGTGACTTCTCAAAAAGATATATGAAGGTCATGGCCACTGATAAGCAAAATGTGGAATTGTGTCATAATATGACTAACCTAATGAGATGCCTCCAAAAACAATATATGTAGCTTAGGAGAGGAAACAAGGCTAAGTGATGTAAGCCTCTACCCAAGGTCTTGGTCATCTCTTATTTGAACAAAATATTTTTGCACATGTGAATAAAAGAGTTGAAGTCAAACATGTGGGAAATCGCTTAGTTACCAGTCAATGATGAAAACTATTAATAGATGTGAGGATGGCCACTAATAAGGATGATGGTATCCAAGATTCATAGTGCAATCTAGCAAGTGTGAGAAGGATGTTGTCGTCAAACACTCGTAGAATCATTCAAATGGGAGCCAATGAAGAAAACCCCCAATCAAACACAAGGTAACCTGCCACCAATGACTGCAAGTTCCAGGGTACTGATATGTTTCTGGATCTTCTTCCTAGACAGAGTGTTGCATTTGATAGGAAGAGATCTATCAAAACGCGGGCAATAAGGTGTCCTACATCAGTTGACATGAAATGGGATAAGAATGATTTGTTTTGGAGATAAATTTTGAGGTATGGATCAAAAAAATGGAGGGAATTTTTTAAGTATATGATGTGTGGTTGATATAGGAAGCAGAGTATAAGTGGATCCCTTGAACGATAGATGAGATGACACAAAGGTTTACTAGGCATCTTAGACTCATGAACACAAAAGATTGTTAGGAGACAGGAATGTAGGGACATTACAGTATAAAGGATAAACTATAGGATGGTAAGGTCCATCTGAGAGGCTGACAAAAGATGTTTTTTGAGGGAGTGCCATGTTCAAGAGATATACTACTACCAGAAAAATCCTTCCGAATATAGATATTGAGTCATTGCGTTGTCTAATTTTCCCCATCTTATTGAGTTTAATGACTCTAGACGGGTAAACTCGGTGGTATTTTCATATTTAGAGAGTTTGAAAATATCTTAAAGAGCAACTCTAGGGGGGTCCCTTTGTCATGGTTGATAACTAGGTAAGACAAAGGTTTAATAGTATACTTGACATAATTCCTTTTTCCATAACTTAGTCTATTGAGTTTGGATAAAGTGATAAAATTACGCTCAATAGATGTTTGCCTCATTTTGTTACAGATACGAGGGGACATAGTAAACTCAATATTCTTCGTGAAATTTTAATGAGTTAGATGAAGAAAAACTCAATAGATCTTCATAAAATTTTAACGAGTCAGATGAAGTAAACTCAATATGTATTTTTCAGTTTAAAGAGCAAAGAAAAAGAGATAAAATAGTTGCCTAGGTCTTCTTCGTAGAATTTTTATGAGTCCAAACAAGATAACTCGAGGATTTTTCACTTGAAGAGCGAGAAAAGGTCCTAAAAAATAAAGTGCTCATATCGTCTATGTAGGAGTTTTATGAGCTTGAAGAAGGTAACTCGAGGATTTTTTAGTTTAAGAGTGAGAAAAGGTCCCAAAAAATTAAAGTTCTCCTCTCGAGTCAAACTTGGTCAATTATGCACAAAGACACCAAAATATTATTAGAGCATAAGTAAAATTTGACAACATATCAATATGGTGCATGTTTAAAACATAGGAAAGAGAAGCTTCAATTTTGATGACAAGCTAGAGTGATTCATACCTCCAAAGTGACTATAAGAAGGGTTACAGGCCTTCATTTTCATTGTTTTGAGTGTTGCGAGTGTTCTGGAGAGAAAAAGGAGAAAAATTTTCTTAAGTGATTGTGAGAAATCCAGGATACCATTCGATGCGTTGTTAGTTCTAGGTAGATTTCCTAATTCTTATCTTACATTTAATACCTTTTTTCAGTCAAATTTGGGGATGATTTTTAGTTTTTGGGCAAGCCCTAAGTAGCTTGGTTGGCTAATGTGATTGCCAAGACCAGGGGAGTGTTAAACACCCTACCCGTGAGAGGGAGGAGCATTAGCACACCCTCTGGGCTTTGGAGGGCTACGTTAGCCAGCCAAGCACAAAATAATACCATCTCTTTTTCATTCTCAGGGTTTTTGGCCAAGAAAAGACTGATTGAAGGATGCTTTTGTGCAAGATTTGACCTAGCAAAATCATTCTATGGATGGAAAGAGCTCATGATGCTGAGGAACTACAAATGTGAAACAATCCAACTTTCTTAATAGCTTTGTGAAGATATGGGTTGTTGAAATATTCTAGACTTGACCTAATGAAGGGTTAGGAGGATCTCCTTAGCTGGATTATCCAACAGTGGGATAAACAAAAAGGTGTTCTTAGGATTGGGGATCTTGAGCTCTCGGTCGAAGGAGATGAAATTTAATTCCTCATTGGTTTATCATGCATAGGTGCATAAGTAAATGTGATAGGAGTGAGAGCGGACCCAATAACCACCATGGAATTGGTCCAGATATACTGCAAACCAAGTAGTGGGTTAGTGAGCAATAGGGTTCCCATTGAATGGATTAGAACTAGGCAAATGACAACCATTATATGGATGCTCATATGCTTGGAAGGGTCCAAGAGCCAACATGTAGCTACAAAGGCTCAGTTTCTACAAGACATAAACTGCTTACAACCACAAGTATTCAATTGGTGTGAGGGAGTCCTCCGCCATATGAAAGAAAAGTTGATAGCTTGTATGACTTAGGACCAAAGAGTGTTTGGCTATGGTACTTTTCTCACGTCCTTTATCCTTGAGAGAGTTCCAGTGATGAGGTTGTGCATGATTCTAGGCATAGTCTGTCCCAAGGAGCCAGGATAGGAGCGATGGGCTTCCCTAACACCTTGTACTGAAGGGGGACCAATTATACACTTCTTCGAGGATGACTTATTCTAGTGGCTCAGTGGCCAAATCTCGATGATAAATGATTATGACTATGCAGGAATGGATTAAACAGGGGATCTAGAACTAATATTGCCACCTATCACTTAGTGGGGGCCATAAGGTAAGAGGATTGATCAATGTACCAAAAAGTATTTTTTAACTTTTGAAGTTCATGTAATTTTTTTTATTATGGGTGAAAAAGTATTGACATGAAGCATTTGCTTGACATAGATGTGGCACCGGTGCATCCTACAAGCATGCCCCACCTTGCTAGGTCGGGTGATCAGCTATTTGGGGATGGATCAACATCAGGCGCGACAACCGCTGAAGAGGGAGATGACACACAGTCTCTGCGAGGTTACTAGGAACCTCAAAGGGTTGAGCATGGGTGTGTTTCCTCTTCCCATGAGGGAGATACCATCTTATATGCAGCGACACATAGTGCGTGTGCCAAAGCGGTTTCTGGTTCCTCCTGGGAGGTTGGCTAGAGTTGTCATTAGTTATCATGAGTAGTAGGCTCAGCAGGAGTAGGGTATAGCTAGTGGGTGTCATAGCGAGGCTTAGTAGAGCCATTTTGTACTTTAAAACTCCCAAATTTTAGGAATTTTTGATGTAAAAAGACTAGACTCGATATATATCTATTATATATATATATATAATATATATATAATATATTATATAATATAAATATATATAATATATATATATTTTGGCGATTCATGGTGTAAATGTTTGTTTTGATTTCTTTTGTTAAAAAAAAATAACTATGAAAAAATTTACATTCATACATGTAGCTATAAAGAATGAGAAATATGCCAATCTAATACATAATTTTCCAATGCATCAACTAATGTGTTATATTCCCTAGGAATGTGTTCATACGTAATAAACTAAATTTGACGTTCCAAGAGTCGTACCCTTAAATAGTAACGTAACAAGATTGGATTGTGAATGCGTTAGTGATTAGTCAATTTTAAAACGACTAGCTAAGACTCTAACCTAACCAACGTATTGGAGATGTCCCGAGATGAGGCTTTTGTAGGGAGTTCAATCATGGACCTATACTCAACAATATTTTTGGTGGCAGTACCAAGAAAAACTCTTCCAAAACTAAGTAGTTCTGAATCAGGCCTGTAAAGGACCGAAGCAGCTGATGCAATGTGTTGTGTGTGACGACTGACACCATTTGTGTATCCTACGTATGGTAAAGGTGACAATGACATCTGTGCAACAAGAGACGTGTATGAGATAAATACCCATAAAAAGCCAAATATATCCAAACACACCAAAAGAATCAAAACTTATAAATACATAAAATTACAAATAAAATGCCCAATGTAACATTAGGCATAATACTTTTTCAGATAAAGCTCATTGTGGGGTCCACAAGTAGAATTCCATCACAGTCCTGAAGTTCATAGGCACCTCTTGAAAGGACCTTAGTAACAAAATATGGACCCACCCATAATGGTTGAATCGTACCTGCCCCCAAGAGATCATGCTTTTGATCATAAAGTAAAACGAGGTCACCCTCTTGCTAATAATGAGGCTTGACATTTTTGTCATATTGGGCTTTGACTTGACGTTTATGGGCTTTGAGATCCAATGCAACATCTTGATGAGTCTCATCTAGTTGATTAAGGGATATCAAGTGCTCTTCTTCAGCTGTGGTGTTGGGTAGGAGTTCAACCACTAATTTTAGGGAAGGAATCTAGCACTTGATCAGAAGAATTGCTTCCAGGTCGTAAGAAAGTTAAAATGGTGTAAATCTTGTAGTAGTTTTGACTGAAGTTCGGTATGCCCAAAGAGAAGGATATAACATGCAGTGCCAATAGTTTTTATGATTTCCTACTAACCGATCAATCATGGTTTTTAGGACGCCATTAGCCTATGGGTAGTAGGAGGAAGAATGTTCTTGCCTAAAACCTAGAAACAATGTTAAGTTAGACATCATATGGTTCTGAAAGTGGCAACCATGGTCTGTAATGATTGTGCGGGGCATGCCAAAATGAAATATTACCAGATTAAATAGGAATAACACAGCGGTTTATCCATCAATCCAAAAAGTGGAAATGGCTTCCACCCATTTCATAAAGTAGTCCACAGTGACAATACTAAAGTTGTGTCCATCAAAGGAATTGGGGTTGCAGGTGACAAAGGCAATGCCCCATTTAGAAAAGGGGCCAATGGAGATAACTGAGTGAAGGGGGCAGGGGGTGCACACATTTTCTTGGTAAAGATTTGGCAAGTATGACACTACAGGATTGCAATAATACAATCTTTAAACAAGGTTGGCCAGTGGTATCCTACACACAGAATTTCCTGGGTGGTAGCCATGCCAAAACGATGACCACCACATGCCCCAACATGGAAGTCATTTAGAACATGTTCCACCTTGGCATGAGTGAGACAACGTCGAATAACTGTATCAGCACCATGATGATATAAAGTATCTTTCATCACTAAATAGTGCCTAGCTTGGTGGCAGATGCGACGATGGTTGTCTAATGAGAGATCTGGGTGGAAATGTTGTGTTTGGAGGTAGAAAAGAATATCTCCATACCAAGAAACAGTTAAGTCGACCAGATAGACAGATTCATCTGGAAGAGGATCATGGGCTACCTCAACTGGATTGACTATGGGAAGGTCCAACAATAATTCAATGAATATTAAGGATGTTTTAGCCTTGGCAGTTGCGAAAACCAAATCAAACTATTGGAGGATAACAATCCATTTGGAATATTTTCATCCAATGACTTGACAAGATAGAATGTGTCTCATGGGATTCTCCAAGGTGATGAAAATAGCCTGTCACAATAGTATGTAATGTTAGAAGCAATTGACAAGAAAGACTACTGCCAAGGATAGATTTTCCAAATGTGAATATCAAAGTTCGAGCCTAGCCAAGCCTTTTGAGAGATAATATATCACATGCTCACTAAGATCATCATGGGTTTGGAGCAATACCATACTAACGGAGGATGGTGAAGCTACCAAGTATAGGAGAAAGTTGTGCGAATAGTTAGGAGGACTAAGCAGTGGGGCAGATATGAGTGCCTCTTTCAAGGCATCAAATGATCGTTGGGCTTGATCATCCCACAAGTATGGCACTCCTTTCCTTAGCAGGTGCATAAATCCTTCCGTTAGTTCATCGTAGTTCATGATGAATCATCATAAGAAGTTTTCCTTCCCTTGCAAACGTTGGAGATGTAAGATGGATTAAGGCATGGAAATTTAGTAGTTGCCTTTACCTTATTAGGATCAACCTTCATCCCATGTTTGGAGATAGTGAAACCAAGTAGGCGTCCAAATTCAACAAAGAATACACATTTGTGCAGATCCAGATGGATATTATAGAACCTGTACCTAATAAATATTTCACTGAGATGTACTAGGTGTTGGGTTCACTTCTTCAAATGAGATGGAAGGTCGTTCAAGTAAGCTTGAACAATGTGTCTGATGTTATGAAAAACATAGTCCATGGCCCTTTAAAAGGTTTCTCCAAAATTATTCAAAAAGAATGGGAGCTTCAGATATGCAAATATTCCCTAACGAAAAATGAAGGTGGTTTTGTGTTGGTCCACAAGTTTTATGGTAATCTAGCTATAGCCTGAGAAGCCATCCATAAAGGAGAATGATTCACAACTACTACAATCATTAATTATCTGGTCAATGAGTAAGGTCAGATAATTGTCTTTTGGACACATGGTGTTCACATCTAAGTAGTTGACATAGAACTGGATGGTACCCTATTTTTTATTTACAGGAACTAGATTGGAAACCCATTCCTTCAAGGGAACGAGGTCGACAAAACCAACATGTAATAATTTTTCCACCTCAGTCTTGATGGCTATATTTTTGTGGGGGTGGACTGGTTGTAGTATTTGGTAGATAGGCCTAGAATTGTCATAGACCTTGATCTAATGCTCGATAATAGAAGGATCTATGCTTGGTATTTCCTCATAATACCAAGTGAATACATCACAAAAGTCATTAAAAAGGTAGGTGAAGCTTGCAATTTCCTCAAGATTACAATAATCTCCAATATGAATGTTTTCCAGGATACCTTTTTTGACTGAGATATCGATTATCATCATCTTTGAAATATTTCCCATGTTCCCTTCCAAATCCAAAGTTTGTACAATCGTGTAAATCAAGGTAGCAACCTTAGATGGCTCAAAATAAAGGATTTTTACAGGGGTCATGTCTGAATCAAATATCGAAGCGCAATGGTTAGAGGTTTCCCAAGGTCGCTCCTTTAAAGACATGATCTTTCGAATAGCTTTATTTGAAGGTAGGACTTAATTGAGGAGATCGTTAGAGGGAGTCATTGTGGGATAGGAGATGGTACCATTGGTTGTAACCAAAGTGACAGAAGAATCAGATGCAGATTGAATGGCTTGATAAGCCAATTCGGCCTGTGAAAGTAGGATTTCTTCTCCATAAGAGTCAATGTCTAAAGGGGACAGGACAATCTAGGGATTAGTTGGGTCATAAGGAATGGTGGAGACCATAGACTCCATCTATGGAACCTCGAGTGGTAAGAGATGAAAGCAAACCATCATTGAAGAAACCTTCAGAAGACCGGTACGAATATTGACGTAAGAGTCAAGTATTCCACCCACTAAGGGTCCCCATAATACTAGTGATTCCCCCATTACTATTGTAGTTGTACCCCTTATTAATATTTTTTTGCCCCTATTGCCCCCATATTGTTATTACTGTGCCCCATAGAATCCCTCTATTTTTATTTTTGTGGATTTATATTATTATTGTTAGGTCGGCTGGGTTATATTGTGACTCCTTAGACTCCTATATATAGAAGGGAGGTTTTGTCATTTGAATCATCAAAGAATTGTTCATTTGTGTAATGTAAAGGAGGTTTCCCCCTCGAAGAGGATGAATTTTAAGGCGTTGATCTATCTTTTCTATCTTTTTCTTGGCTGGTTTCATAACATTTGGTATCAGAGCTTTGGATTCTAGGGTTTCACTGCTCCAAACAGGTCATCGTGGTATTTTCGCTATAACTTCTTTTGTGCGATGTTTTAGAAGCTGAAAAAAACCCATTTGAGAAGACATCGCACTAAATCTCGGGTCCGAATTTCAGAGATTTTTGCGCTATATTTGTGGAGATATGATCTGAGGAAGTTGGTATTTTTGCAGAGTCCTGAATTACATTCCAAACAGGTGACTTGGGGAAAATCGTCATAACTTTTTCTTTGAGCATTGGATTGAAATTTAGTAAGAAGGTGTAGAAAGGGAACAGACTTTAGTTTATTCTATATATTTTTCAAAGCTAAAGGTCGAAATAGTGACTCATGGCATTTCATACAAGTTCGATCTACTGAACTAGTCTATAATCAGGTCACTGTGGGAGATTTCACATAAATCTTCCTTGGATAATCCAATTTGGATCAGACTGGTGGCATTGGAAATAGGACATAGAGGGCTACCACAAATCGCAATTTCAAAACTGGATGATTTGAATGTACAGAGATACATCAGAGGCAATATCGAGCTCCTACAAAATAAAAAAAGGTGTGTAGATTCTTTTAAATTTTTTCTTAAGATTCGTTTGAAATTTATTTTGAAGGAATTCAAAGGGCATAGTAGAGCATTATTATCGGTAAATGATGCCCCGAGGAAAGAAAATGAAAACACCTAGTAAGGAACCTGAAATATCTAGCATGACTCATGAAGAAGAGGAAGAAATGCAACATGATATATCAAAATTACAAGACCAAGTGCAACAACTATCCCTTTCACAAAAAGGAACAAACTCTAAGATGGATGGTTTAAAGAAAGGTGTAGAAGCTAAGATGGACTATTTAAAGAAAGGCATAGAATCTAAGATGATTGACGTGGAAGCTAAGATGGATGATTTGAAGATAGATTTGAAGATAGGCACGGATGATTTGAAGACAAATTTAACAAAGTTTCTACAAGAAATGCTTACTAATGGTGAAAGGGTAGTAAAGGAAACTCATGATGAAAACAAAAGAAATGTTAATCATGATTTCATAGAATCTAATGTGGGATCGAAGACCCACCATATTCCAAAAATTGTTATGAGGAAGTTCGATGGCAAGGATCCTGCCACATGGATATTACAGATGGAGCAATTCTTCGATCTCAATAATGTGCAAAACACACAAAAAGTACATATGGTAAATTTATATTTGGAACCAAATCAGTTTGTATGGTACAATGGCTTTGCTCTCGTAAACAATTAATCACTTGGGGAATTTTTACGGAAGAATTGATAGCACATTAAGAGGATACAAAAAGCAACACTTTTTTTAGCCAATTGATAAGTCTCAAACAAAAGGGTTCAATAATGGAGCACATTGAGGAGTTCCAAAAATTGAACATAAGGGTAAAAGATATGCCAGAGGAGCATAGGATTGATGTGTTCATAGGGTCTTTAAAGGATAATATCCAACATGATGTTCACCTTTGGGAACCTGATTCATTAGAGAAGGCATTCAGGTTAGCAAGAAAAATGGAAAGAAAAATTATGGCAACCAGGAAGAATACCACTCACAACTACAAAGATGGAAGTGTTGTTGTCCCTAGTCTTCCACAACCTATAAGGTTGACACCACAACAATTGGAAGAAAAAAGAGCAAAAGGGCTTTGTTACAGTTGTGATAGCAAATACACTAAAGGTCATAAGTGTGCTGAGAAGAAATTATTCTACATAGATTGTGAAGAGGAAGAAGAAAGGAGCAAGAAAGGTCAAAAGAAGAGGATATACTCTAGGAACAAAGCCTAGATGAAGAACAAATGAATCCGACCATATCTTGTAATGCATTGGCGGGAATGACCACTCCTCAAACCATCAAGATAGAAGGACAAA